>PVKB01004505.1:0-138972 GCA_004027205.1 Ctenodactylus gundi
GCTGGCATCCAGAGAGTCAGACCGCAATGCAGGGCCAAGCGCACGCGTGGGAAGAGGCCGTGAGAAGATCTCCAAGGTCCCACACGGCTGGCAGGGCAAGGATGGGCGAGCCCAGCTCCTGGTCCCTTCTTGCCCCTTCTGTGCCCAGGAAACCTGGCAGGAACCACTGACAAGCAGAGGCCACAAGTGCCACAGCAGTGCCTATGGTGGCACCCTGCGCCGTCTCCCCAGCCCGCCCTCCCCAGCCACAGGAGGTCCCGACTTAGGAAGGCATTGTGTGACCGTGGCCTGTGGCCTTGTGGTCTCTGTGGCCTGTGCCCCTGGCAGCCTTCCCTAGCCCATACTTTCCTAGGTCCCCAAGGCAAAGAGCACTGAGCACCCCAGGGTTCAGCATATGCCAGGGTGGGGCTAAAATGAGAGCAGAAGGCTCTGTCCTGGAGGATGAGGCAGGTGGGTCTCCAAATTCAAGCCGCAGAGGATGGGTAAACTCACAGTGAAAGGGAAAGGCAGTGACCCGGAGGGAGGAGGGCAGGTGGCAGGCACTGTCACCTACCACCCACTCTGGCTGTCCCCAGTCTGCCCTGCCGACTTGGAGGTCGCGTGCTGGGGGTCAGGGTGGTGCTCTGAGGATGCCGGTGCCAGGTGCCCGGGCAGATGTTCTCAGCTGGTCACCCACCTGCTCTCAGAACCCCGGCAGGGCATCCACAAGGCAGCACCCCCGGGCCGGAGCCCGCCTCCCCACTACCCAACACTCCACACCCATCCCGTGTCTCCGGCTGTGTTGTTTTCAGCTGTGCTAAAGTGAAACCAGCTGTCTCCACACACAATCTTCATTTACATACACTTATGAGCACCATGTGGATGGCCCTGGGCTGGCCGACACTGACCAGGGCTGGGTGGGGACTCCATCCTGCTGGGCACCCAGCCACTGCCATGTCCAGCCATCTCCGCCAAGGTGAGCGCCGCTGCCTCTGAAGGAGTTTGTGCATTAGCTGGCGTGACCCGCCCACCAGCCGACAGACCCCTCCCACTGCTGCTGGCCAGACTCGCTGTGGGCACCGCCCCGGCCCCGGCCTTCACCTGCCTGAGGGCCCGTGGTGTTTCTTAACACTGCCCAGTGGTTTCCATTACAAGTTCTGTACAGGATCATTAAAGGAAACCTAGCAAATTAACTGTGGAAAAAAAAACAATTCATAGCTCCACCCAAATGTGGCACTGTCTGTTTTGAGTTTTCCCTCGGTGCGCGTGTGTGTACACAGCACTGTGACACGTGTTCTCAGCCTAGCCTTCCTCGAGTCCTATAGGGAAAGAGTACTCCATGAGGGCGGGCAGGGCTCGGCCCAAAGGGGTCACAGCTGAGGCTCTGCCAGCCCTCCAACCTCTGCAGTCTTCGGGACAATGCCCTCCTCCTCCCCCACGCAGGGCCACAGGACACGGATGAGCAGGACCAGCTGTCCCTCCCCTCTTCCCCTGCAGACCCCACCCCAGCCTCCTCCAGCCCTTAAGTCCTTGCGGGTGCCTCTGCCTCCTGGCAGGGGACAGGCCGGCTTACAGCACACAACCATGACCGCTCCAGGGGTATGGGCCGACCAGGAACCACCTAGCTTTAAAGGAACTATCGAGAGCCACACATTGTGATACATACCTGTAATCCCAGCACTTGGGAGGCTGAGGCAGGAGGACTGCCCTGAGTCCAAGGCCAGCCTGGGCTGCATAGTGAGTTTAGGACCAGCCTAGACTACACAGAGAGATCCTGTCTCAAAAATAAATAAATTAGCGAAGTAAGTATAAAACCTAAAAATGTCTGCAGGGCCTCTGTGCCTGCGAATGCACCGACCATCTGAACCCTCTCCTGATCCTGTTCGCCATCACCTCTGGCGACTGCCATTGGGCCCGTGTGTCTACACCCGGATCCCACCCTTGGGGGGCCTCTGCGTCCTCTACCTCATCTCCCACACTTGGGGGCGGCTCCCCACTCCCACCCAGCGCTCCCTGAGAAGTGGGAGGGGACTCGCAGAGTCTCAGTCCCAAACATTTACCGCTGGTGACATCGTTTGCCACATCGATCGCGGTGTGAGTTAAAGTTTTGGAGAAGAGTTAGCTGAAGCCCAGCTGAGAAGCCAGACCACAGCCAGAGCGGGAGAGACCCACCGTGCATGCCCCTAGTGCGGGGGGACTGCACCCCCGGCGACACACCCTGTGAAGGGGCCTGGCTGCGTCTGCAGGGTGTCCCCCCGGAAAGCAGATCCTGGACACACCAGCTCGGCCAGAGAATTCTCCAACCGCCAGGCCACAGCAACGGCCCCACTAAAACATGACGGCTGCAGAAGTTGTCCAGGGAAAGATTTCATCAATGCGAAGGGGACAGAGGGGCCGCTCGCTCCTGTTACAACAGGTGACACCACGGATGGCTTCCCAATGTGGCCGTACTCCAGGCAGCCCCACGTCACCCTCCAGTAGGGCTGAGACGCCCCCCGGAGGCCCAGGGGCTAGGAAGTTGACAGGGACCTGGGGGCTCTGTGCTGATCTGTGGATTCACCCAGGGATGGCTTCCTGTGTTGCCAGGGGGTGGGGCCTGGCTGGAAGTGGGTCACAGAGGGTAGGACCCGGGAAGGTGCCATTTCTTTTCTTTTTAAAATTTTCTACCGCACTATGGATTGTAAGTCCTTTGTTCTGAGCCCCATCCCGGCACTCGTTTTTATTTGAGACAGGGCCTCGCTAAGTTGCCAAGGCCGGGCTCAACCCTGTGACTCTCCTGCCTCAGCCTCCCAGTGGAAGAAGGGCGTGTCCTCGCCCTCAGCCCCTCCCTTCCCTTGCCAGCTAGCTGCCACACAGGGAACAGCTGTCCTCCTGCCACGTCTGCCACGGCAGCCACCCAGCTGTGCGTGCAGTGAGGCCTCTGCAGCGCGGGCCCACGTGAGCCTCTGCTCCTTGGCGTCCTGGGTGCGAGCACGGTGCCCAGCAGCAGGAAGCTGGCCATGACCCCGCGGTGCTTCGGGTCCGACCCTCCTCCGGCAGCAAGGGGGAGGCGCACCCACGCCTGCGCCTTCTGTGGCAGTCAGTCTGGAGAGGGCAGGGGCGCCCAGGTGCCCTGTGGCGGGACGAGCCCTGCTGCATTCTCTCCTGGCTTCTTCAGCCGCTTCTGCCCTGGCACTGTCTTCCAGCGGCCAAGGGCACGGCATCCTCTGTGCGTGGCTCCGCACGCACCTGCTACCACCCTGGGGGGACTGGAAACTCCACCCCCCATGTCCTCCAGCTGTCCTTGGCTGGCGCCTTGTGGCCAGGCTTGCTTGTGGCGCAGGCCGGGGGGCTGAGCTCTGCAGGGCTCGCTGGCGCGCTGGTGAAATTCCAGACACGGCCCGCGCGGCCGCTGCCAGCCTTATTAATACTTAAACCCTTTCTTCTTACACACTCATGCCATGTATCTCAAAGATGAGTGCGGAGCCGCGTGACAGGTGTGCCGCGGCACGCGTTAGGCGTCTGTTTATTCTCCAGAAAAGCAGAACAACAATGGAAGGCTCGCTGGGCTGAGGCGCAGGCGCTACCCCGCCGCTCCTTGTGCCCACGGAACTTCGGCCGAGGGGAGCAAATAACCCTGTTGGTCTGAAACGCACCGTGGCACCTCCCAGCAAGTGCGCGGCCCTCGGCGCTGGCAGCCCGGGCAAGGCCACGGGGACGCCCACGGCTCCCAGGGGCCCTCCCGGCACTCGGGACCTCTTGCCCAGCGGCGCTGCCGCCTGACAGACCCTGCGGGCTCTCCAAGCATCCCTCAGCTGACCACGGCTCACTGAGTGCAACACGAACATCAGACCATTGTCCACTGCCGAAAGTCACATGTCCACCTCCCAATTAACAAAACCTGTGATCTGAAAAGCGGGTAATTCAACCACAGAGCGTCACGGTGCAAATGGAGACACCAGGGCCAGGCACGAGGCGGCCCAGCGGCCGCCCGCCCTGCAGCTCAAGCCCGGGGCACCACACTGAGCCCTGTCCCAGGCCTAGGTTGTTTTTTTAATTATCTTATTTTGAGACAGGGTATCGCTAAGTCATGAAGTTGCCAAAGCTGGACTGGAACTCGCGATCCTCCTGCTGTTGTCTCCGTGGTGTGCTCCATGGATCCTGCCTGTGTTCCCTTCCCAGGCTCCATGGGGCGGGAGGGGGTGCAGTCACCTGACGGAAGTGGCGGACAGGAAGTCCTGGGGCCGGTCGGAACCAGTCCAGACGATCTACATAGGGGTCTCAAACAGTCATTGAAAAACAGGAGGTGGCTGGAGGAATGGCACACAGTTAAGTGCTTGCCCAGCACGCACTAAGTCCCCGAATTCCATTCCCAGCACCACACAAGCCAGGCATGGTGCTGCACACCTGTAATCCCAGCACTCGGGAGGCTGAGACAGGAGGATTGTCCTGAGTCCAAGGCCAGCCGGGGCTACACCAGCGAGTTCAGAACCAGCCTGGGCTCCAGAGAACGACCCTATCTCAATAAATAAATAAATAAATAAATGAATAAATAAATAAATAAAAAGGCATCTTGAGACCATCATGCTTAAAATGGTTTCCCTGATATGAGAAACTCAGATCAGAATTATTGCATACAACTTATTGTGGGGAATAATGGGAACTGGAGGGGAGCGGAGGGGGCAGGGCGAGGGTCGAAAGGGAGAGGGGAAGGATTTGTAACTTTGCCATGATATGTATGCGTGTATGTATGTATGGGCACAAAATACTCAAGATCAATGCAAACTTTATGTATTGCACTTATACATATCAATAAAATGGGGTGTGGGGAGAAAACTGGTAGTTGCAAGGTATCGGAAAACGGGTGATGAAAACACTATGTATGATTCCAAGAATGACCAGGACGAGCAGTGGCGCTCACACCCTGACAGGAGCGCCTGGCAGGGGTCCCCGGGAGCGGGACCGCAGGACACACACGCTGGTACCCAGCAGTGACAGTTCCACCAGGCAGTTGGTGCACCAATCACATGTGATGAGTTTTTTTGATATTTTGTATTCTTTTCATTTTCTTTTTTTAAGAATGCTCATGGACACTCACTGCATTCTTCGCAGGATCCACTAATAGGTCACGATGGAAAAAACTGAACTCTATTGTTCGTATCTCTGAGAACACAGCAGAGCCGGGCCCAGTGACACAGATCTGTAATCTCAGCACTCCAAGAGGCTGAGGCAGGAGGGTCTCAGGCTCCGGCCCCGCCTGGGCCATCTGGCAAGATCCCATCTCAAAATTTAAAAAAAAAAAAAAATGGCGGGTGGGGTGGGCTGGGGTTGTGACTCAGGGCCAAGGCCTCACGTTCAGTCTCCAGTACAACAAGAAAAAGTTCAATAAACAGAAAGGATGGTAAGAAAGAAAAGAGGGGGGAAGGAACCCCCCACAATGGTAACATGGGGTAGGTACAGTTTTGGATGCAGGAGAGGAAGGACCCACCAGAACAAGGAAGGCTGTGGGTGCTCGTTCAGAAAGGAAAAGTGTTCGGAGAGTTGAGAATGGGTAGCCATAATTTCAACACTTCGTGAGCTGCGCTCCGGACCCTCCCAGGCGGGTGCTCCCGGGGGTGGGCACAGCCTCCCAGCTGTGCCCGGGACCCGCCCTCCCAACCTTCCTGTTTGCAAAATGGCTGCTCATGGAAAGCGCAGCGCGGCTCACCCAGACCCCGGGGTGCGTCCTCCTGCTCAGGCGCAGGACCCTGGGTGCAGGCTGGCTGCCGTGACTTTCCTGCTCAGGTGACTACTGAGGGGACAGCGGAGGACAGCCTGCCATACTGCATGGTCTTTTTATTTTTTAACCTCTCTGCTTTCTGTCACCATTTTAATCCAACCTCCCTCCTACCCGCGTCACTAAAATGCAGCAGGGGCAGGGCGCTGGGCACGCACCCGGGCGCTGGAGCCACACACCATGACCGGTGGGCTCAGGGGGCCGAGGAGTCCGCGTTCAGTCCGGTCCCGTTGAGCCCGGCGTCTGAGGGCGCACTGAGCAGCACAGACTTGGCCTCCGAGCTGAGCGCGCTGGGACTTGAGTCCCCGCTCTGCCAGTTCAATTTTCAGTCTCTTTTGGGAGCACTTGCATGAACCTTCCTGGGGCCAGTAGGGGTTTCCGGTCCTAACGGGAAAAGGTGCAGTACGGTTCTTCCTGGCGGAGCTCAATCTCCTGTCCACCCTTGGGGCCGGGGAGGGTGGGCTGTCCTACCGGGGACTCTCCCTGCGTTTGCTGCGCCACGCCCCCCAGCACCCCCCCTCCTCCCTGCAGAGCCTCTGGCCTCTGCCATCTACCTCTCCGGACCCGGACACGCCCAGCACCGCTCCCTAGGCCGACCCTGCTCAGACCTTCAGGACTGCAAAGGACTCCTTCGTTCCCAGGATGCTCTCTGGTTTGGGGTTTTGAGGTTCCCCTCATTTCCTCCTGGGTCAACCCCTCTATTCACTTCGGGGTTCTCCTCTTTCCTGTCCCCCCATTTGGGGCCTCAACTTTGGTCCTGAGCTTGGCTTCTGTCCTAGACCACCGTAGCCTCTGGATCGTCTACACCTGCACAATTCCTAAATCCAGATCTACACAGCAGGCCTCTAGCTGCAGGCCCCTGGAACCTCAGACCACCCTGCCCCAGTCTCCCAGAGCGCTAACTCCAGACCAGGAAGCCACACTCTCTAGAAGTATGTCCCAATGCCATGGGTGATGTCCTTGGCTGTTTTGAAATTCGGTCCTAGGAGCCACCAAAGGCTCAAATTTTTTGTTTGTTTTTGCTTTTGTTTTTTTTTTTTTTTTTTTTTTTCTGTGCTAGGGATGGAGCCCAAGACCTCTGCACTGTGGTACACCCCAGCCCATTTTTTAATTTTTATTTTGAGTTAGGGTCTTGCTATGTTGCCCAAGCTTGACTCGAACTTACAGCCTCCCAGAGGTCTGGAATTACAGGCCTGTGCCACTGAATCTGGCTTGCATGTTTTTTTTTTTTTTCATATACAAATTTATTATCTCTCTAATTACACAAGCAAATTCCTCAGGTCCTCCCAGTCGCCAGCGTGACACTGTACAGTGTGTGTGAGCAACTGAGTTACAGGTAACCGATTTCAGAACTGAAATCAGAATCAGCCCTTGCTACGCCTGCAGGCTCCCGTCAGCGTGGATGGTTCTGCGATCTGGGAAGAGCGCCAGGCTCCACTAGGCGTGTGGACTGCAAATGCACTCTCAGCACACTCTGCGTGGACAGGAAGAAAAGGCAGGTGGACCGGGGGGCTCGGGGGTCCTTGTTTTTCCAGGTCTAGAAGAGCCGCACCAGTCTCGGCTGCTGACCGCGTCAGGAGCATCCAAGGAAAACGGGCCACCACCACGTGACCTCCACCAGGCCCGTCTGTGCTGGGCTCCTCGCCGTGTCGGCACCACGCTGGGACGGCAGGGACAGTGTCACAGGCGTGTCTCCAGTAGCCTAGCCTGGTCTCAGTGGTCCGTGCTCAAGGGAGTTCATGAGCAAAGGGATAGACACAGCGTTTGTGTCCTGACACTCACCTGGGCCGTCCAGCTGGAAGTTCTGACTGGACAGAGGGTGGACAGTAACCTCAACCAGGTGTCAAGTAAGAGCCACCTCACCCAGGAGCCTGAGAACTCGCAGCTCCATGGCTTCTGTGTTACTGAACAAAAGGAATGCTTTTTGGTGGCTCTGGGGATGTAGCCCAGGGCCTTTGCACTGAGCCACAGTCCCAGCTCTTTTTATTTCTGAGTTTAAGACGAGAAGTCGCCAAGTTGCCCGGGCTGGATTCAAACTCCGGTTCCTCCCGCGTCCACCTCCCACACCTTTGGGGCCTCCTCAACTTCTGTCCTGAGCTTGCTTTTTTTTTTTTTTTTTTTTTGGTGGTGCTGGGGATGGAGCCCAGGACCAGGATGCTGGGGTGACAGACTCCCGCCACTGGCCAGCTGGTGGCACACGTCTGAGGGGCAGTCGCCTCCTCGCTGTATGAGCGAGAGGAAGGCAGACAACTCCCCCTTGCCAGTGGGCTCTGCCAGCCCCCTTGGCAGGAGAGGCGGCCCCAGGGCACCGACTCCAACCTGCTCCCGGGTCACCACCGCGGTGGCCTACAACAGCATGGGCTCGAGGGTCATCGGCCCCAGGGTCTTGGAGGGGGTCAATTAACACGTAGGACAAATTCAGGCAGCTGAGGCTCTGGGGGGGGGTGGTGCGGGCCTGTCACCCCAGCAACGCGGGAGGCTGAGGCAGGAGGGTCTCGAGCTCAAGCCAACCTGGGTAACCAACGTACTTAGTTAATGAAACTGTCCCAAGAAAGAGGCGGTTTGGGAGGGGCCCCAGCCGCTCCTCCTCGGAGCCACGCGTGGCGCGCCTGGCAGGTTGTTTTGTTTTGAAAGCAGCCATTTCGCAGTGGCATTCCCAGAACCATTAATGTCAAGTGCAACCGCGGGTCACTCTCCTTGGGTGTTTTGTTTTGCTTTTTTTTTTTTTCTTGAGTCCCCGGAGGCGCGAGCCTCTGTGACCGGTCAACACATTCCTGGGCACTCGTCGGCGCCGGGCTTACTGGAAAGGGCCACTTGCAGAAATGCCACCCTGTCGCTTGCACCTGGCACCCATGCAGTAGCGCGACTCCGGGTCTATTTCGGGGAGAGCGGCAGACGGTCTCCATGGCAACCCCCGGCAGCAGGGGAACGGCAGCCGGAATGAGGTTTGCGGGAAATGAAGTTGCGGTCGGCCACGTGTCTGTCCCACCTGGTCCCGGGCAGTGGCTTGGAAAGGCCCTCTGGAGGAAGGAGACAGGTAGGGCGCCCCGGGGTGGCATTCCAGGAGGGAGTCCAAGCGCAGGGCACTGCCCCCAGCCTCTCCCCGAGGGCCTAAGTGCCCGGCGGGCAGTGCAGGGTGAGCCAGACGCAGAGAGTGACTCAGACGGCGGCCCGAGACCACAGCGCAGCTGAAGGCACGCTTTCCAGCTTATCAGCCTCGGGTAATTTTAGCCGGTTTTTGTTAGCTTTGCTTGCTAGTTTAACACTTTTGTAAACTTTAGGACTCTCAGCTACACACTTTTAAGAACAATACAACCAGCCAGGAGGCCCCGGGGCACAGGCTGTCATCCCAGCACGCTGGGGGCCTGAGGCAGAAGGATGCCCGGTTGGAGCCCAGCCTAGGCAAGTAGCAGCTTAGCGAGGCCGTGTCTCAAAACTCAAAAATGAAAAAGGGGCTAGGGATGTAGCTCAGTGTGAAGGCCCTGGGCTCCTGATCCGCAGCACCAGGGGGAGAGGGGGAGAAAGACAGACAGACAGAGAGAGAGAGAGAGAGAGAGAGAGAGAGAGAGAGAGAGAGAGAGAGAAAGGAGGGAGGGAGGAAAAGACAGAGAAGACCCCGTAGCCAGGAACACATAGGGAACAGCCCTAACGCCCAGCCTCGGGCCACCGTGCCTTAAGAAGAGCTCCTGGCATAGAATGACTGTGGCCGAACAAGGTCCCCTACGTGTCAGTGAATCCACTTGGTGTCAGCACCTGTCCCAGCCCTCTCAGTCTGCTGGCCTCTGCAGCTCATAGGCCACCCGGAGCCTCAGTCCCCTGAGGACACTCATGGCCTGTCATTTTTTTTTTTTTTTTTTTTGGAGACAGGGTCTCACTCTGTGGCCCAGGCTGGTCCTGAACTCATTATGGAGCCCAGGCTGGCCGTGGACCCATGGCAATCCTCCTGCCTCAGCCTCCCGAGTGCTGGGATGACAGGCGTGGGCCACCACACCCGGCTCATGTGGTGCTGGGGAAGCGAACTCGGGGACTTAGTGCTTGCATAGCGCTCTAACCGCTGAGCCGTTCCTCCAGGTCCTCACCTGTCACTCTTCATTGCATCTGGAGGATCAGATGTGAGAACGCCTGGAGAGGGCTTCGCGATACACACGTGATCTCAGGGGAAGGAAGCGGGTGATTACGGTGTCAGTGACACATGCGGGACTTAACGCAACGGGGTGGATTACTGACAATGACGTCGTATTTGCAGAAAGTTTGGTGTTTCTCTGCGCCAACCTTTATCTAAGTTCAGAAAGATGGGGACGGGGGGTGGGGAGGGAGAGGTTTCCACGGTTGGCTGGCTGCAAGGTCAAGCCTCCGTCACGCAGCGTTATGTGGCTCTGAGAGTGGCCGATCGATTGGACACGGGAATCAGGACAGAACCGGCTGGCGAGAAGGGCTGCAGGCCTGCACTCCCCTCCCCGCCTGCTGCACCCCCAGGTGTGGCCACACCCCCTCCTGCTGTCATCTGATGGTGCTGAGGACAATGACCTTCAGGGGCGGGGGAGGGACGCTGATGGGAAAGACACTGTGTCCACTGTGTCCACGAGGCGACTCCAGTGAGGGTCCCTAACAGCAGCATCTGGGACAACGAGAGCTGGAGAGAATGCACAGGTCACCGCCACAGGAGCCACAGTCACAGGTGTCCACATGCACCAGAGCAGCAGTGCTGCCCGGGCCCGGGAGCTGAGGCGGAGGGGCAGCAGGAGTGTGGACAGCCTGCAGTGCGCAAGGGTCTGGGCTTCCAGCCCTGACCACCCCAAGCCAGTCACCTGTCCCTGGGAAACCTTCCCAGGCTCCCTGTGCTTCCCCCAATCCCAGAGGACAGGGGCACCTGGTCCCCAGTCCTGCAGGTCTGAAGAGCAGACGACACAGAGCCCTGGAAAAACTGGGCACGTGAGGAGACGGCTGTGGACAACGAGCCCTCTGCCTAACGCAGCCAGCCGAGCGTCCTCAGCCCTTAGCGAGCGGGAGCCCAACAAGGCCGAACGAGGCAGACCCGGGGTGACACGTGGATGTCCCAACGGTTTGTTTCTCCTATGCATGGCAACCTCTGAGACATGGCCTACATCAACTTTAATGTCTGAGTAATTTCTCTAATGGCATTAGTTTTATTTCAAATATCATGACAATTTAATCCTGAGCAAACACATTTTATAGTATGTATCTATCCCCTTATTTTATAACTTTTTAAATTTTATTCTGCGCCTCCCCCGCCCCCCCCCCAGCCCTTTTTATTTTTTGAGACACAATCTCACTATGTCACTAAGCTGCCAACGCTGGGCTCCATCTGCAATCCTCCTGCCTCAGCCTTCCAGACTGCTGAGATTCCAGGCCTGCGCCACCAGGCCCAGCTTATATTTCCTGTTTTTAGATGTATGGTGATCTTTGGGACACCCTTGTAGACTCTATGCAAAGGGAAGGAGGTTGGGTGCTCAAGGCAGTAAAGGGACAGCCCTGGGGACTGAGGTAGGGAGTCCCCAGGCTCCTGGGCCCTGAGCTGCTTCTCCCCAGGCAGAGCAGCCCTCGGAGGAATGAAAAACAGCACTGGGTACATGCCAGGCAGGGGACGAGGACACCAGCCGAGCTGGCCCCCACAGCGGCCTCTGAGGCACAGAAAAGCGTGTAGGGGTACCTGATGAAGCTGGGGACTGGGCTCGGCCCAGTTTTCCCCATCAGGGACAAAATCAACTTAGTCCACTTTCCCTGGCTCCACAGGACGCTCACACCCAGAGCCTCGGCAGCACAAGACGGAGGCATCGGGTGCTCCTGGCCTCCAGCCCATGCACCAGATGCCCCCCAACCGCCCTCTCCTCCACATCTAACTGTCTACCCCGTGGTCCCCGAGAGCCACGTGACAGGGGCTAATTGGCTTGTCTCTCTGCCAACCGCCTGTCTACCTAAAACCCTTCCACTGGCCAGGGCTGCAGCACCCAGGCCTGTTATCCCAGCACTCTGGGAGGATGAGGCAGAAGGATCCCAAGTTCGATACCAGCCTGGGCAACTTAGGGACTTAGCGAGACACTGTTTCAAAATCAAAAATGCAACAGAAGGAGAAGGCAGTTCAGTTTAAAGGCCCTGGGCTCGATGCCCAGGACCACAAATAAAATTTGAAAAGCTTATCTGCGGCCGCCCTTTACAGACACCCTGCCCCTCGCCCCATGTCTTCATAAGGGGACACATTTGTGCCCCCTGTCCCCCGCCTGTGTCCCTCCTTCGCTTTCAAACCCACAGAAACCTCATAAGGGGCGCTGGCCAGCCCATCTGTCCCCCGCGAAGCTTGTAGGGCTTAGCGACTGCCCCACTCCACCCAGCTTTTAGAACACACACGGGGGCTTAAGCAGTGTTTTACTGGCTGGCAGGATGTTTTAGCTGATTATTAAAGCCACAGTCTACTCTGGACCATCAGCAACCAATTTGGCCCCGGTAAAGTAGATTGCGGCTCCCTCCGCGCCGGTCTCCTGGCAATCAGCACGTCGATACACATAATGTTTAGAAGCTGGGATCGATCGGGAAATCTAATGGACTCACGGCTCAGGGCTCGGCTGTGGAACGGACTCTGACTGGAGCTGCCCACACTTTGCCCTACCAGACTCCAACCGGGGCGAGGGTGGCAGTGAGGGCCTTCCTGGGCCGGGTCACAGTCAGAGGCACTCAGGACCCAGGTTGGCGGCAGCGCAGGGCGGCCCAGGCCCTTGCCTGCTCCCAGCACCACTCCAAGTCAGTGAGGAGCTACTGTTGCCACAGGATACAGCAAACACTGCGTGTGAGTGCCCTGGCAGCAGCGGTGTGTGCCTGTGTGCCCCAAGCTGCTGAGGGGCCCGCAGCCCCTGCTGGCGGCCGGGCCGTGGGCAGCAGAAGCTGCCGGCTCCGCATACATCCCGCGCCTTGGATTCCATGGCGCTATTGTGTCCCCACTGAAGCACAAGGGCCACCATGCTGGCCTGGCACGTACCATGTGGGGCTGGGGCAAAGGTGGGCTTCTGGAACAGAGGGCACAAGTCCTGAAAAAAGGGCTGAAGCTGGGGGAACCTGGCCAGCAGGGCCGTGAGGCCTTTCCTGAGGGTCAGCACGTTCCTTCTCCTTCAGATGAGACCACTGGGCAGGCACGTCCTGGCCACTGGGGAGCTGAGATGCCCAGGCGCCTCACTGTTTTTGCAGATGACTGGGTGTGTGGGAACAGGGTGTATGCTGGCTGCAGAATTGGGGACCAGATCCAGAGCCTTCCCATTGAGCTACACCTCCAGCCCCTCTGATTTATGTTTTTGTTATGAAAGGGACTTGCTAAGTTGCTAAGTCACCGGGCTGAGCTGAAACTTAGAATCCTCCTGCCTCAGCCTCCCACTGTCCTGGGATTACAGGCATACACCACCGTACTCAGTCACCATATTTTCAATTCCAAGGTGGGGAGGTGGCAGTGTCAGGAACCCTCACCTCCTGTCCTGTCCCCGCTGGAACCCGCCCTGGGCGGACATGTGCCCACGCCCAGAGTGGCCTTCACAGGCGGGGAACTGAGAACAGTCCCTTTTGGGGCATCCAGGTGCGACTGGGTTCCATCTGTGACACTAAGGCTTTGCATTTGTAAGAGAAACCAAAGGCTGAAAAGCTTTTAGGGCAAAATTTAGGGCACCTAACATTGGTTTTGTTTTATGTGAGCCAATCTGCTTACTTCCTAGACAAAAACCTCTCCCCACCTGTGCTGGGGCAACACTAGCAAATGCGGCGGGGGGCAGCTGGCAGAATGGGGGTGGGGGGACGTGAGAGGGGGCGTGAGCGGGGGCTCCTGGAACTATTCTGTCTAGCACATTAGAAGACTCTTCCTGGACCGTGTCTCCAGTCTTCCCTGACATTGGACATGGGACTGCCAGATTTAGAAAATCACACCATAGAGAGACCAGTTAAGTTACATCTCCAGGAAAAAAAAAATGACTAATTTTCTTTTTTTTTCCAGTACTGGTTACTAGTTACGCTGAGCTACCTTCCCAGCCCTTTTATTTTATTTGTTTTGTTTTGAGACAGGGTCTTACAAGGTTGCCGAGGCTGGGCCTCTGGCTTGTGATCTCCCTGCCTCAGCCTCCCAGGTGCAGGGATGGCATGGAGGCGTCACCGTGCCCAGGTAAGTAATACTCTTCGTGTATGTCCCTTGCGCTATGTAAGGCTGTTGTGTGGAAAATTATGTAGAGCAAATAAGTTTGGTTTAAAATTCAGATTCCCCTGGGTGCCCTGCACTTGACCTGCCAGCTTTCTGAGTTTTTCTTTCTGTCACAGTCCGAGCGGCTGAGACCCAGAACCCTGCCCCAGTGGGATGGCATGGCCTGACTGTCAACACAGACCCCTCCCCTTACCTCCAGAGAAAAAAGGAGTGTCACAGTATTTTTATACAGCCGGCGTTATGTGCCGAAGGACAGATGTGGGAAACACTTTTGAACAGAAATAGCTCCAGGGCATCTTCTCCAGATCAGGATCTCTCTGAGGACCACGCGCTCACCGGTATCTGTTGGTCTACCTCAGTCTCTGTAGCACGAGGGACAGAACACAGGGCCTTTGCTCCGAGCTACACCTCCAGGTCTCCCCCTTTTCTTACTCTTTACTTGAGACAGGGTTTTGCTAAGTCACTAAGTTGCCCAGGCTGGGCTTGAACTTGAGATGCTCCTGCTTCAGCCTCCCACAGTGCTGGGACTGCAGGTCTGCGCCAGGGGTCGAGCCGTTTATTCCTGGGCTCACAGGCCAGGGATGGCAAGGCTCCGACACAATGGGTGAGTTTTCTAGAAGAGCAAAGAGCCGGCTTCTCTCCGGCACCAGGAGTGAAGCAATATTAACCCACAAATTCCTTCTCGGATCCCCACCACGCACACGTCCCATCGTTACCCCACCGCTGGCCAACATCCGAGTCCACCACCTCAGTTGGAAGCAGCGGTGATCTGGGAGGGCCAGAGACTTTCCTGGGGTGGAAGTGGGTGAAACAGCCTCTTTGTTTATAGATCTGTTCCCAGGAGTACGAAATCTACGACCTAGAAATTCTAACGGATTTCCACTCTTCTCTTTGGCAAACACCACTTCCCTGTCCTCAGGCAGAGCCAGCCAGGTACTCCCATAAAGAACACAAGGGAATGACCGGCTCTCAAGTTCCGAGGTCACTCCTCTCTTATCTGTCAGCGTTTTACGGGCTCGGTGCTTCACGCACCACCAGGGCCACAGCAACACAGATCTCTACTGATGCCAGCACATTTCTAAATTCTGCGGGGAGCACCCATCTTCCCGAGACTCTGACTTTAAAAGAAAAATTTGAGCAGCTTGAGAGTTTCAAAAACACCCCATGGGAAATCACATGACACACATGACACATGACACACATGACACAAATCAATTGTGTGCACACAGCGCTGTCCTAGCCACGTCCTTTTTTCCATGGCAAGGAAATTATAAAGCGGCTTCAAACCCCACCTCAGAGCAGCCCGTCAGCCACCTTGCTCTCTCAGGTGAAACAGACTCATGTGCCCAAATGGTAACAAGTCATACACAAACACCAGCAAGCGCCCGAGTTTTACAGATGGATTATTTTCTGAAGTGTCCAATAGTCCTTTCCAGAAGGGACAGGCGCACATCGGAGGATCCGGCTCCGGGAGCTGGCTGGTACACGACCTGAGGGAAACATGGCTGGGTGGAAGCGCTCGGTCGTCAAGAAGAAACCTTCAGGCGTGCTAAGCCTTTCATGCTTTGCCCCAACCAAAGCCCCGAGGGGGTGGGCCTGCGGCGGGCACTACTGGTCTGTGGGCACAGTTTTAACAAGTGCTGGATTTCGCAGCCATGTTCCTATCCCTCAGAAATCTCAACGAGTGAGATGGTGCCCGAGGAGACTGCGTGGGGCTTGGGAGAATCAAGGCATTCCTCCCTCAACTTGCCCACGTCAATTCTCCAGAGTCCCCCGTGCCTCTGCCCCACCTGGCTTCCAAGTGGCTCTCTGCCAGGGGAGTTTCCTGATTGTCTTCCTTGAAGTCATTATACTCCCGGCATCATCTTGTCACCTGTTAGGCATTCACTGTCAGTCTCTTTTCAGTGAAAAAAACAATGGACAGCAGAGGTCCCCAACCTTTCTGCCACCAGGGACCAGCTCAGCGGGAGACCTTTCTCCCAAGGGTGGGGATGGGGTTCTCCGTGGGTGGAGAATCGCTGTGAAAGGACAGCGGGAGGAGGGAGGGAGCGGGAGCAAAGCCCCGCCTCTGGCCAGGGACCGGAAGTGACCAAACAGAGGCCACTCTTGGGCCACACACCCGCTACAGCAGGCGACAAACACCCTCCGCGATGACCCCACTTTCCGGGTGGAGATCCAGACTTTCACACTTTCAAAATCACCATGGGGCCAGACAGGAGGTGCAGGCCTGTCATCCCGGCACTCCGGGAGGCTAGGCAGTAGGATCGCAAATTTGAACCCAGCCTGGCCAACTTAGTGATTTACCAAGATCATGTCTTAAAACCAAAATGTGAATTGAGGATGCACCGTGGGGCAAAGGCCTTGGGCTCTGTCCCCAGCACCACCACCCCCCACACACAAAAGAGCAAGACGTGAAACACGCAGGTATCCAGTTCCCCAAGAGGAATGTCATTGTTATGATTTGCAAACACATACTAATAAAAGAATCCCATCTCAACAACTAATCTCCAGTGATCAGTACATGTGATTTTATTACGGACCCACTGTGCGTCTACCCCACATGAGGGCGTGTGTGGGCTGGGGGGGGCGGTGCGCGTGGGGCTGGGGGGGGTAGGGTTGGGGCAAGGGTTTGCTGAATGGCCGCCAGACCCACAAACAACACACATGCTACCTCTGGAACCGAAGGCTGTTGCCTCTCCCCGACAATGGGCAGAGTGAGACTTAGAGGAACTCCAAGTCTCTCGGCTGGAAACAGAGGAAGTGGGGCTGTCATGACAGAGCCCCGTCGCTGCAGTGACCCTGACCGACCATCTGCCACAGGGACATACAAGGGACAGACCAACCCCACGCTCAGGAGTTCGTGGCCACGTTAGAAGGCTGCTCACCAGGGAAAGAGCCTACAATTCGAAGGAGTGAGCACACGCCGGGCCAGGTGGCGCAGGCCCATCATCCCAGCACTCTGGGAGGCTGAGGCAGGAGGATCACAAGTGAAGTTCCTGGGCTCCATCCCCAATACCAGAAAAAGAGAGACAGAGAGACACACAGCACTCTGCCCAAGAAGGTCACCCACCTGGACAGCCGTCGGACACCCAAGGGCATGGGGAGGCTGGGTGCCCGTGTGTCCAGGCACTCCAAGGAAGGGGCAGCCTCTCTGTCTCCACAGAGCCTGAGGGAGCAGAGGCCACGTCAGCGGAGAACTAAAGGAAAGCCCCAGGACAAGGGGACTGTCAAGGAACCAACCAGGGGTGACAAGGGGCGGGGTGCGTCTGGGGAGCCACGGAGCCGGACCGATGGCAGGGCCAGGACAGACGAGGCTGCAGCGGACAGCGGAGCTTAGGTGCAAACTCAGCCGCTGCTCCGGGAAGCCGCAGGGACACTTGAGCCTCGGCTGCCCTGGAGAGGACGAATGCTCAGTAGCAGCATCTGGGAAGGACTGCGACCCTCCTGCCTCAGCCTCCAGGCAGCTGGCGATGAAACAGCCACGCCACCAAGTCCAGCTGAAATGGCCACTTACAAGGACCATGAAGACCCGTGCACGGTCTGAGGGGACCGTCTTCTTCAGGTGGATGGTCACCGTCCTGAGGGCTTAGCACACAGCCCTCTCCTCACCTGAGAGGATCCCACCGTAGGAGTCGCGATGCCAGGGGGCCACGGCAGCCGCGGCATGCGGAGGAGGAGCGGGCAGGCCCTTCCCCACAGGCAGCCTTGCTCAGGTGGTGTCCTGCCGTCATGACAGCCCTCCGCGGTATGGGGTCAGCCCCCACAGCAGTGGCAGCGGCGCCAGCACCTGGGGTAGGTCCAGCGGTACAACTCAGGCCGAGCTCACGTGGCCTCTTCAGCTGCGGGATTCTCCAGACACCCAGGGGATGCCCTCACGTCCCTGAGGCCAGAATCCCCCCTATAGATTAGATACGACTAAGAGATCACAGGATCAAATCAAAGCCGCCCTGTAGGGCCGCTTCCCCCCAGTACCCAGGACACAGGGCCCTGTGCTTTGCCACGCGATCTGAATTCACTTCCTCTATAAAAAACCCTCACAGAAAAGACCTGGCTGACGTGACACTTAGGGAACTTTGCAAAAATTCCAAGAAATGAAGAAAAGGAACACAGAGAGAGTAATACACAAAAACGTGTGTAGATTTCAAAATAATCCAGAGACATAGGCCCATGGCCCCCAGTTCCGGGAGCTTCACAACCAGATTCATCCAATCGCAGAGCAAACATGACCCGCAGCCCCACAATCGCGCCTCGAAGTGAACATGACGGGCTGGCGTTCTAGTCCTTCCCTGCACAGACAGCAAGGAGCCACAGGCGCCTGGTAACGGGCGGATTCAGAGGATTGCTACTGCGTGTAAGGGACATGAGCACCCACAGATTCCGGAGCTGCTTAACTCTACAGGTAAGGTAATCAGCCATAAGCAGAGTCACCAGTTTGGGTCTTCAATGTCCCCACAAGGCCCAGGCATGGAAAGCCATCCCCAGCCTGGGGCACTCCCAGGTGGGGCAGGACCCTTAGGATGCGGCTAGCAGGTGAGGCCACTGGGGGTCACGCACATGACCCAACGGCCCGAAATCCACCCTGCCCAGCGACTGTGCACCGAAACCTCCAATACCGCCAGCCAGAATAAACCTTCTCTCTTCTTTGTGAGCTGATGTGCCTCAGGTGTTTGCTACGGTGACAGCTGACTCCCCAATGGAACACTCTTTGAAGCCAAGCACGGTGAGATGGGAGGTTAGCACACTATGCCTTCTGCTTCTGATATTCCAATTTCCCATGATAAAATGCATAACGATTAAATCATCACGGTCAAAATTAAATGCCTGCCCTTGAGCGTGTATACATACATGAGAGGGGGAAGGGTGGTGACTGGGTGGTAACCGCTCCAGACAGACAGGAGGCACTGAGCTGCACAGTCCCAGGAAACGCGGGGATTTACGAACAGGGCTGTACCTCTCCACTTAGCAAAGTTTGTGGGCAGGAGGAGGAGGCACCCCAAGAGGGGACTGGCCCCAGGGGACTGGAGCCCAAAGAGCACAGGAAGAAGAGGGGGCCGCGATTCTAGCCCCTCTACATTCAATCACTAGGGGAACTGGAGGAGAAGCGGGAGACCTCTGCACACGTGGAGCTGGGCTTGGACCTACAACTTCAAGCGCACTCTGTCAGGACCATCAAAACCTCGAGAGCCAGAAACAGGCGGACAGCTCTGCGCAGGCAGCTGCAACCTTCCAGCAAACTACTTTAATTCCACAGCCTTAGTTCCCTGTTCCTGGCTGAGCTGCCTGCACATCTACTCAAGGGATCCCCTACTTCCTCGATAACCTGCCTGGTGTTAAGAAGCAGAGCTGTCCACCGAGGACAGAGGACTTTCCTGGTGGCCATACCCCGGTGAAACGCTTCAACGGAGGCCATTTTCCATAGACGGCATGAGATTTTCGCAAGGAGCAAGCGACCTGGAGGCAGCTCGCTCCTATGAGAATCTGATGCCACCCGGGATCTCAGCAAAGAGCCGCGGCTTTGAATGCAGATGAAGAATCAACTACTGGTTCACCTCCTGCTGTGTGGCCTTGTTCCTGACCGGGGGGGGGGCCAGTGGGTCCCCATCTGTGGCCCAGGCATTGGAGACCCCCACCCTACAAGACCTGAGCTCACCTTGGAGGGTGAGCTCCCTTATCCTCATCTGGTCCTTGGAGGAGTCTTCCTAACTACCTGGTCCAGTTCTGTCCCCAGGGCTCTGCTCTAAATCCTTACAAGGTAAGGGTCGGCTTCCCCTCACCCTGTGTACAATTCACAGCTGGCTTAGCCACGGCCTTCAGGCATGCTTACCCGCTAAACGTCCCCTCTGCCGTCCAGGACACCCTCGCCAGCAGCCCTGAGCCCTCCCTGCTTCCCTCCTGTTCCTTGAGGTCTCAACATGTTTCTTCCTGGCACCATCAGCCCCTTCCCTAAGAGTCAGCACCAAGGGGACAAGGGCCGCGAGTAATCCACTCTCCTGTCCATACGGCCTAACAGGGACCACGGGCTACGTCCTGGGAGGACACTCAGGCTGCGAGCATCCTCTCAAACCCCAGTGGCTGGGTTTTCAAGGAGGGCCCTGCCTTTTGGGGCCACATCCAGCCATGCTTTGGGGAACCCACTGGCCCCCTGGCATTAAGATGATAAATATTCCTAGAGGTGGCAGAGAGAAAGGTCAGCCCTAACAGACCCTCCCTCCCTGGTTCCGCTTCCTCTCCCACACAGCCGCGCCCACTTATGTGGGGAAGCGCTACTTCCGCAATTTTGGAAATGAGGTTTTCCTGCGGTCCAGTTTGGGGAAGCCTCGCACGCCGTAACGCCATCTCGAGGTTCACAGTCCACAGGAGGCCCCAGAGGTCTGGCAACTGCATGAGTCTGTAACATCCCTATCCTTTCCCGGGGAGAGGGAGTTCGTGAAAATCTCCCTCAGGGCGTGCAACGGCAGCTAATGGCCCGGAAGAAGGGAGCAGGCAGGAGCTGGGTGCAGAACGCACGGCCTTTTTCTGCTTTAAACTCTCTGCTGCCCGATTCCGAGGTCCCTCACCCAGGCCAGAGATGACGGCGACTGCTCATGCTCTGGAAATCGGCGTGGCTTAACCCTGGAGCACAGGAAAGGAGAAGCCCCCACTCCGAGCCTGGGCACAGGAGATTCATTAACCAATCATATGTGCTTCTGGCACAGTCAGAAAGCAAAAGCAGGCCGGCCAGGTGGCACAGGCCTATAATCCCAGCACTCTGGGAGGCTGAGGCAGGAAGAGCTCAAGTTTGAGCCCAGCTAGAGGCGCCGGTTGGCAGGCACTGACCATAACAGGCGTGGTGTGGTTCTGGGATCAAAGCTGATGACAGCAGTCAGAATGAGGTTGGGAAAGCTGGCGTGTGGCTAAAGACGCAGCAGCTGCCGTGGTGGTCTAGTCCTTTAGGATGGTTTCGGAAGCTTACTCCCGAAACCCCTACCCAGAGACCTGGGTCCTCAGAGCTCCTGATAGTGCTTCAAGTTTTCCCCCCACTGTAGTTATTTTATGGCACTGGGCTCCAAGCCCAGCAAGCACAGAGCCTTCGCCCTGAGCTCCAACCCCAGTGCATTTTTAGTTTTATGATTTTGAGACAGGGTCTCACCTCGTGACTAAGTCCTGTTTAGCTGGAACTTGGGATCGTCCTGCCTCAGCCTCCCAGAGTGCTGAAACGGCCCGCCTGGGCCCCTGGCCTGGTTCTCCCTCACAATCTGGAAGTCCCTTCTTCCTTAAGTTTGCCACAGGGGACTAAGTTTTCTGCAGCCGATCCGGGAGCCACACTCCAGCAAGGACACTGGCCCCACCCTGGCGACGGCCCCAAGGCCCCGCACCCCGCCCACCACCTCTGCTCCATTCCAACGGCGAGCCACCCTTGTGGCCAACAAGATGCCCAACAAGATGCTGTTAACACAACCCAGCAAGATGGCTCCCTTGGGGACAGGAACAATGTCAGGGACAGGCCGCCGCCAAGGGACACCACGCAGAGTAGCGAGAGCACATGGTAAGCGGCGATGGTGAGATGCCGTGTGAAACCCAGGCAGCCAGGTCTGCAGGCCAGAGCACCGCACCTGAGTTCCAATGGCGACGCACAGGGGTCTCCATATTTCTGACCCAGTCCCTACCCCGCAAGGACAGTGATGTCGCCCACATCACCACAAGACAGGAAGAGAACAGGCCTGAGAAGCCTTAAGGAGGGAAAACAATCTTCTCTTAAAGGATGACACTTAAAACTGCTAATACTGTTACCAGCACCAACAAATCCCACGAACCGGGCCATCGCCGGCTCAGGCTCAACCCTCATGCTCCTCAGCGCACGGGCGGTCAGACGCCATGCCGGATGAGCTTGGTAAACCGGCGCCAAGTGCAGAGCTCCCTGTAGGTCGTGGCTGAGCCCTGGAGAGGCTGAAAGAGACCGTCGCTCCAGCGGCGTCCCTGGGTCCCATCGGGGTGGCCCACTTCTCCGCTGTGGTCTTCTGTGCCGTGTTCCCGTGGTCAGGCAGCTCTGGCTCTGACGTCACCGCTGTTGAAACATCACCGTGTGTCGTGCAGCGAGCGTCAGTCCTGGGTTCTGTCTTGTGGCAACTGGAGAAACAGCGCAGGCCGTGGCACTGACCTACGTCCCCAGTCCATTTCTTTAGTTTTGATTTTCACACAGGGGCGTTGTAAGTTGTCCAGGCTGGGCGTGAACTTGTGATCCTCCTGCTTCAGCCTCCCAGAGTGCTGGGATTATGGACCTGGTCATTTTTGACGCACAGATCAGGATGGAAGGTATGTTCGCTGCTGGCCTAGCGATGCCACGTCCCCTTGAGCTCCGAGGGGAGACAGCTGCCAGGCACGGCCCTCAGGAAGCGTCCACGGGCGGAGAGCAGGCAGGCTGGGGGCCTCCGCGCTGGGGCCGGCAGAGCACAGTTCTGCAAGCCACTCATCAAACCCTCTGGGACCCAGACTGAGTCACGCAGCATGGATGGCCAGATGGCCCATATACCCGTGGCCAGGGCGGGGCTCCCGGCGCCAGCAAGAGCGGGGTCAGCGGCAGGTTGCCAGATGGCCTCTTGAGGAGGCGGCCAGGGGCTGTCAGGCCTGAGGAGCCTGGGTTGGCACTTCCCGGAGGGCCTCCGTGACAAGCACATGACCCCACAGGACCCCTGGAGGCTGCCTCCTGCACGCAGGACACATTATGGCTTTTCAAACTGTTATACCCATGACAGTTTGGGAAAACACCAACATCACCATCCAAGCGCCAAAACCCACAACTCTGTGGATGTTTTTTAAACCTTAAGTGAAACAATGTCACACTGTCAAACGGAACCCAGAAGATGACTCTACGCTGTCTAAACATGGGCCAGTGGCACATGCCTGTGACTCTAGCACTCTGGGAGGCTGAGGCTGGAGGACCACAAGTTCAATCAAGCCTAACCTGGGCAACTGAGAGATCTACTAAGTCCTCATCTCAAAACTTAAAAAAAAAAAAAAATGGAATGTAGATCAGTGCAAAGGCCCCGGGGTTTGTTCCCAGTACTGGGAACAACCGTCTGATAGAAAACTGGAGTGTATCTATCATTAATAACCTTGAGGCCACACTGCCCGGCAGTCTGCCAGGCCCGACGTAATCTCACAGCCATGTGAACTCTTGTAGGTGACCTGGTTTTTTAGAAGGAGGCAGACCGGGCTTTTTTGGTGTGGAGAAAGATGTATTTTAAAACACACCCAGCCACCCTCTGTGACCCGATTCACAGCAGTAGCTTCCCCAAGGACCCTGGAGGACAAGCTGTCCCAGACCTTAGAGGACACATGTCATTGGCTGAAGGGTTCTGTAAGCACAGCCTGCTGAAGAGGGTTTTGCTATGACCTCAAGAATGTGTGTGTGTGTGTGTGTGTGAGAGAGAGAGAACACGCTCAGCCAGGTCCCTTCCCTCCGGACACACTTTGCACCACTTGGTTTTTGTTTTTTGAGGCAGGGACTCGGGCTGGTCCTGAATTTACTATGTAGCCCAGGCTGGCCTTGAGCTTAAAACAAACCTCCTGCCTCAGCCTTCTGAGTCCTGGGATTATGTGTGTGCACCATCACCACCAGCCTATGTGGTGCTGGGGGATCAAACCCAGGGCCTCTTGCTTGCTAGGCAAGCACTTTCACCACTGTGCTATTCCCCCAGCCCACACTCCGTATCGCTTGGAACTGAGCCAGGTGGAGCCATAGAAAGCCATACACTAACATCATCTTCACGGCTAGTCATCATGTCAAGCGTGAGAGAGAATTCTTGCCAGGCCCTGGGCAACTAAGCAACTTAGCAAGACCATGCCTGAAAGTCAGAAATAAAAAGGGGCCGAGATACAGCTCAGTATGAAGGCCCCGGCTCCACCCCAGGGCTCCAAAGGAAAAATCCTGCACTTGGATATTCAAGTTTTCTTTGCATTGTATTTGATAATATGGGACATTACCAAAGAACAGAAAAGTGGCCTAGAAATTCTACTTAAAATGTGTCGCCTGCATCGGAACACTTATCTCACGATGCCCCAGTTTCCACCGCTCACCATGTGTGCTGGACAGAGAAGCCCTTGCGCTGGCCCTGCTGGCCACATACCACAAGCACAGGAGGTGACGGCTGCAGGCCCTGAGCGCCAAGGCACCCTGGTATCTTGGAAGAGCTGCTCCTGCTCACCACGTCATGGTCCTACAGATCCATGACAGTGAACGTGGCCGGCAGTGCCCGAGTCAGACCACATCCCACAGGTCAGTCCCTCTTGCACGCCAGCCAGCACTCTGCTGCTGAGGACACACCGCCCCGCAGCCTCATTCCACCAGAGACCCCACTTACCGCGTGCCTACTAAAGCTAGCCACAGGGTGCCAAACGGGCACACAGAGTCCTAGCTCTGGAGAACACGGAACGTGGCATTTCTGATTAAAACATACATGAATGTCACGAAAGAAAAAATAATCACAGGTGACCGAGCTACGGCTCGGCTCAGCTAAGGCTCCTCCTGCAGGAGGAACACTCAAATCTCCGGAGACCCTTAATTTATGACAACAGTATTTTTCTTTTCTTTTCTTTTCTTTTCTTTTCTTTTCTTTTCTTTTCTCTTTCTTTCTTTCTTTCTTTCTTTCTTTCTTTCTTTCTTTCTTCTTCTTTTTTTTTTTTTGCGCTAACGGAATTACTGGCATAGCAGGCCTGTGATCCCAGCACTCTGTGAGGCTGAGGCAGGAGAATCCAATGTCTGTGCCCAGCCCGGGCGCCTGAGCAACTTAGTAAGACCCTGTCTCGAAACTGCAAATTAAAAATGAATGAGCCAGGGATGTAGGTCCATGAGAAGGTCCTGGGTTCGATCCCCAGTACCACAGAAGAGTAATCAATCAAATCAAGCTTCCGTAAGAAGGCTCAACATAAGTGTGGAATTCTTTATCGAGGCGTCTGAGGACAGGCAGGGTAGCAAAGGAAGGGAAGTGAACAGGAAGGGAGCGGGGGGGGGGGGGGGGGGGTCACTGCCCCGAGAGCCCCACCCAGGCCTAGAAAGGGAGGATTTAGCTCGAAGGCTTTAAATTTAAAGATAGGCGGAGAGATAGAAGAGACCCGCATTCCCTAGAGGAGGCTCTCCAAAGGAGACCCTCTCCCGGATCTACTGGTCCGCCTCGGCAGAAGGCGTCCGGGAAGGAGCCCTTCCTGCAGACCTCCACCTCGGAAGCCAGGCTCTGCGTGCGGCTCTGGTGCCTTCCAAGCAGGCCACAGGTAACAACACTTCAGGGCAGCCCAAGGTCAACCTAGAGTCTGCGAAGGACCAGGTGTCATGAGCAAGACCCAGCTCAACTGCCACAGGAACAGCGCTCCGAACTTCAGGGACTGGAGCTAGGACGGCAGAAACGGGCATGCTCACGAGGTCCAGCAAAAGACACAGAGGACAAGCCTGAACACGTCAGGAACGGGAAAACCAGTGGCCTGGATTTTAAAAAGAACCAAACAGAACTTCTAGACGTTAAAAAATGTGATAGCAGAAAGACTCTGAAGAGTTTAACACCGAAGTGGGTGAGTCAAGTAGAGACTTGACCAGTCCAAATCATTGATGAAAGAGGACAGATGGGAATAAGAGGGCAGCAGAGGGGACAGGACGGGGGACAGGGGTCATCGGACAAGGTAAGAGAGAACAGCTGCCCAGAACTTTGAAAGTTTATGGTGTTGGGAATGGAACCCAGGACCTTCACACTAGGCCACTTCCTCAGGCCACTTTCTGGTTTTGATGTTGAGACCGAGTCTTGCTATGTGGCCTAGGCTGGTCTCAAGGACACTGCACACGGGCTTAGCTTTAAAATTGTCCATCCTGCCTGGGGTGCTGACAAGCACTGGACATCTGCTAAGGGTAGGACACCTGCCCAGCAGGAGCGGGTGACACAAAGGGCTCAGGGGAGGAGAAGTGCGGCTCATGTAACAGGAGCGCGCAAAGGTCACCCGGGTGACCTGTTCCAGGGACAGCAGCTCAAAGCAGCAGCCAGGAAGAGTCTGTATCTAGCACGTGCCTTTTTTTTTCACACCAACAACCCCACCCATGGGCCCATTTTTTAGTTTTGGATTTGAGATAGAGTCTCATGAAGTCACTGTGTCACCCGAGCTAGGCTCAAACTTGTGATCCTCCTGCCTCAGCCTCCCAGAGGGGAATACAACCACACCTCTCTACTAGCATGCAGGAGGTAAGTCTGCACTTGGGGGCTCTTTCCCTCTCCCTGAGGCCTCACCCGAGGAGCTGCCCAGAGGGGCCACCAGCCCCGGGTGCCCCCGTCACCCGCATTCGTAGTCCTGCAGCACTGGGGGCAGCACCCTGGGACCTAGAGCTCTGTGCACACATGACGTATGGTCTACCCACACCTGTACATGCTCTCAATAAGCTAGTCATGTCTGTCTGTCCCCATCTTCTGAAACACCCCGTTCCCTACAGGCATGGGCCAAACGGGCACTGGCTTTGCCCCTGAACTAAGCTAGGCCAGCCACACACACAGAAGGGGGCATTTAATTCCCAAATATCTCCAACCGCCGTCTGTTCAGGCACAGGTTCTGAAGCCTGAGACCTGGTGTTAGCCGCAGCCACACTGTGAGAGTCCCTCCCTGTACCCAGTGGCCTGCATCTTGCTGGCACGAGAAACCACCAGCTGCCCGGGAGCCACCAGGTGTTCACCGCTTGAAGGCAAAGTTGGCCCACAGTGGCACTTTCATACGAGGCCAGTGGTCACCTGAGTTAGATGAGGGACGGGACCCATGGTTGTGGCCTCATCATGTGACTCTCCCAAGACCTGACCAGAGACGGAGAGAAGGGGAAGGGACAGGGACCCAGGAAAGGGGTACCTGGAGAGTGGCTTGGAGGAGTGACAGCTGGGAAAACAGCCCTGCCCCTGCCAGGAGGTCCCTAAGAGCCGGCGGCGGCTGGGTCCAGCCTTGTGGGCAGCAGGGCCGAGGCCAGAGGACAGATGAGGCACCAGGCAGGCCAACGTCGCGACGGGCCCGCGGCCTCCTCACGTCCTCACCAACAGATGCACAGCCTCGGGGTGTCAGGACACAAAACGGGCAGCTCGTGGTCCAGTGTGATGGCCACAAATCTTACAGGCAGAGAAGGAAAGGGTAGGAGACGAGGGACAGGAGGAGGGCCCGGAACTGGACGACCATCCAGCCGGGTCCACACACGGGAGTCACCATCTGTCCCGCTCCAGGTGCTCCTTGAAGGAGTTATGCCAGCTCCCCAGGCAATGTCACCAAGAGCGGAGCTCGGTGGGTGCCCCATTTGCAGGGACAGAGGGGTGAGCCTGACGGCCAGCAGTGCCACCTCACCCATGCTTGCCTCCCTCCGGTGGCTCTCTGCTATAGCCTGGCACCCAGCGGACACCACCCTGGTCTGGAGCACCAGGGGCAAGGAGGTGGTTCTTAGGCTCCACAGTGTTCTGTGGTGGCCTGTGGTGAACACTGCTGGACTCTGAATTGAAGTCAAGCCGGGGGCGGGAATCTAAATGACATGGGCCGAGGGACAGTTCCATCCTGGGGAAGGGGCAGCCAGAGCCCCAGCTTCCAGGAGGAGCGAGGAAGCCTCCCCAACAGCCAGGCCTGGTGGCAAAGGCCTGTACTACCAGCACCACAGGAGGCTGAGGCAGGAGGATCCCAAGTTTGAGCCCAGGCTAGACAACTTAGCAGCTTAGTGAGACCCTATCTAGATAATCAAAACTAAAAGTGATCTGGAGGTGTAGCTCAGTGTGAAGGCCCTGGGCTGCCTTCCCCTGCACCACCACCAAAAGAGTAAAAGAGAAAAAAGGCTCTATATGACCGCGTGCGACCGGAGGGCTGCTCGGGGTGCCGTGCTGGGGCCGGGCCTCTCCAGCTGCCTGTGGGAAGGGCAGAGTGCTCCTCACACATCTCATCTGAAATCCACTGCATGGTGCAGCCACACAGGTCATAAACATCTCACACCCCAAATGAGCCACCACACGCGATCATGACCACCCACGTGGGTCCACATGCCTCTGACAAGCGTGCTGATGTTGTTCCCCGACGCTGAGCGATGTCATCTTGCTGAGAATTTCTCAATGCCTCCTCGCTCCATCTCGGGTCTTCTCTCTCCACTGACCAGCGGTAGGCAGTACAGGGGCTGGGCCATTGTGAGCAGCGATCTTAGGACCAAGTCAGGAGATGAGGGACTGGCCACCAGGCAGGGATGGTGGGGCGTGCGTGTGTGTGTGCGTCCCCTGCAAAGGGGGCCGAGTTTGCAGATGCCTCAAAGCCATCACAGGCATGTTGGGAGGAGAGGTAGCAGAGCCTGGCTCTAACTCAGATGTTCCTAGTAACAAGGGGCTAAGCCTTTCACCTCCACACCATGCCAGAGGCTCCTTTCCGGAAGACGGTAGCACAGCTGCAGGAGCCACTGCAGACGCTTTGGTTCCCAGGGCACCTGTTCCTTCCTCCTAGAGCCCCTCCTGTTGGGAGTCCTCAGTTTACGCCTCCAGCACGGGCCTCCTCACACACGTGGCCAACAACAGTGGAACAAGGGTGCCGAAAATGGCAACGGGTGTTTTCCTGTAGTCATTCTTTTAAAATTCAAACTTTCACAGTCTTTTTGAATGGAGTCAGGACATGGAGACAGCCACCGCAGCGTAACTGAAGACACTCAGGAGAGAGGACTCCAGGAGTGCTTCCGGGAGTGGCTGGAACCTCGGGAAAGAGGACTCCACTTCCGGACGTGGCCGGAACACTGGCACAGAAGGCTCCCGGGGCGCTACCGGACAGAACGCGGATGGATGAGGGCCTTGAAAGTGGCGGGGGAGGGTCCTGAGGGGGATTCCTGGCCAGGCGTCTTTTACTGAAGTTAAGTTTTTTTATAGTTTATAAACTACCTGTTCAAAGATGCCAGCTTTGCCTGTCCCCTGGGCGGGGCCGGCCTGGATCACGGCAGAGGCTCCCCAGCTGCTGCCCCCCAACATCCAGTGTCGCCTCGGCCACTCCTCCACTCCGAGCTCTCAACGGCTCCCACTGTCCCTCCCAGGCAAGGCCAGCTCCTAACTGCTCTGCAGAGCCCCGCAGGGCTGGCTTTCTGCTGCCTCTCTAATGCCCTTTTTTTCCTATCCTGCGTCCCCGAGGTCTCTCCGCTCCAGCCACATTGGCTCCCTTGTGCCCAGGGCCTTTGCATGTGCTGTCTTCTCTGTCCAGACTTCTTTTATTCTTGTCTGGTGAAGCTCCTCCCTTCCTTCAGGCCCCTGCCCCCCAATCCTCCCCCTCCCATCTCACGCTCCCCTCCCCTTTACTGTTCACACCCTCCTCCCCTTCTGGGGTACTGGGTATTGCATCTGGAGCCTTTGCACTAAGCTACATCTTCAGGCCACGGTTGATTTTTGAGACACATTCTCACTAAGTTGCCCAAGCAGGGCTCAAGCCGGCAATCCTCCTGCCTCAGCCTCATGAATGCTGGAATGCTAGGGCAGGCTCCTAGCCCCCTCGGTCCCTGTGTTTTCCCGCTGAGCAGTGAGAATTGTACAGCACCTCTGGCTTATCTTGCCCAAGTCTGGGTCAGCCCTCCCACAGGAATGTGAGGTCCCCAGGCAGACATCTGTGTCCACAGCAACCACACGATATCCCATGTCCGCCACAGGGTCTGCCTGGTGCAAAGACGACAGATACCTGGGGCACAGAGGCACCCGATGGGTCACCGGCCAGGCTGCTTTAAGGTCTCCAGCTTGTTCCTCATCCACCTGGTTCCCAGGCAGCGGACTCTGAGCTCAGGGTCCAAAAGGGAAAGGTCTCAGCAGGCGGGGATGGGGCCTGACTCCCGCTCCCGGCCTGCCACCTCCAAAAGTGTCAGAGATCTCCGCACCTCCCCACCAAAGCCAGCCTCGTCCAGCCTGTGCCTGTGGGCTGCCCGCCACAGCTCTGGATGCTGCCAACCCACACTTGTCAACCTTAAAACACAGTGCTGGCTTTTGTGGCATGCATTTTTGATGCGTTCATTTCACAGAAGCCGGGTCAACGTCCCCTTCGCAGGACACTCCTGTCACCTTTTTACAAATGCTATCATAAAAAAATACAAAAAGGGAACTTGGGTCATTTCTGTACTTGAATGCTCTTAAGATATTTTATTTGTGGTCCCAGGGCAGCCACAAGGCCAGACACCCGGCCCTGCATCCTTGCCACTGCCCTGGCCTCTGGGGCTGCTGCTGAACCCACGACCCAGCAAGGGAAAAGAGCCCCTGCGGTGCTTGATAGCTTAATCCCGTGTAAACCCTTCGGTGTTTACCTGAATCCCAGTTAATCTCCCCTGAATCAAGATGCATGGGCACCGTGGTCCCCGGGAGGGAAGGCAGCCCCCCTGCACGTGCCTCAGGGGTCTGTCGGGAGAAGCACCAGTGGCCCCCAGAGAGGTTAAGGCAAGAGTTTCCTCCCTGAGAGATTAGCAAACTGCAGGGTTTTCAGAGCATGTAATCTCCAGAAGGTGAAAGGCTTTATCTGTGAAAAAGTTCCCTAGACTAAGCACACTTCCGTGGCCTTCCCAGCTGGGTGGGTGGTGCTCTCAGGGCCACACGCTGAGCATCGCCACCGGACCACCAGGGTACCAGCTCCATCGGCCACATCCAACCATGGACCCCCGAAAGCAGCAGGGAGCCCTGGGATCGCTGAAGACAAGATGCATCCCCAGACCCTACCCGGAGACGTCTAGACCAGGCCTCGCTGTGTGCCCAGGGCTCCTGGGAACCAGTGGGGCCGGGTTCACCCAGCCTGTCCTTGGGAGCCCCTTCTTCCTGAATGCTGCCTGTCCTGTCCTGCCGGGGTCTCCACCAAAGATTGCAGGTGCCAGCCGTGGCCGGTGCAAGCCTATAATCCTAGCACTGTGGGAGGCTGAGGCAGGGAGATTCCAAGAGCAAGCCCTGCCTGAGGAATGCAGTGGCTTAGTAAAACCCTGTCGCAAATAATAAAAATGGGCTGGGAATGTAGCTCAGCGCAAAGGTCCTGGGTTCGATCCCCATTCCCCCTCCCCCCATACAAAGACCTCAAGCGTAGCCAGCTTACGGCCCGCCTTCTTTTTCCCCTTAACTAAAAAATGTTTTAATGGAAAAATAGTTTCAAGGGAATACACACACACACACACACACACACACACACACACACATATATATTTTTTCTGTGTTCTTTTCATTCAAAAAAAAAAAAGCAGGGGCAAAATGTGGTTGGCTGCAGGTTGACTTCACCAGATGTGGGGTCTTCTGGTTTTGGTGGGGCTGCACCATTCAGTTCTGGGGCCGGAACGTGCTGCCCTTCTGCCTCGGCTCCCTGAGTGCTGGGCACTGGGGTCCTCATCACGTTGGGGACTCCCCACCTGGGACGCGTCACTCCGGTCACGCCCACTCACACAGGGGAACCGGGCCCAGCGCAGCCCCGGGACCCGCCTGAGGTGACACACGAGAAGCCGACGGGATGGGAACTTGAACAGGGACGTGTGGCTCCAGAAAGGACACGTCTGATCTGGGCAGCCCCCCTACCCACCCGCCACCTCACTACCCAGGAGGCTTCATGGGGCGGCTGGAGCGTGGCGGGGAAGACACCCCAGCAAAGCCTACAGGCGAATCCGCCTTTGCTACAGTCATTTCAATGGTCGACTGGAACACTCGATGTTAAAGTATGGGAAAAAAAAAAAAAAAGATGAGTGAGGATGAAGTGGCTTTTCTGCAGGGACACTTTCAAACAGGCCGCACCCTGGGAGCACTCACCAGGGATGCGGGGGTGGGTGCTGGTGGGTGGGACGGCTCCTCCTGCGGGTGGCCAGCCCTGTGCCCCGGCACTCACAGAATCACTCTGTCTTTGGGTCAGCACATCTGGTGACCTCGTCATCCAGCAGGCCCCGGGACACTGGGAGGTGAGGAGCCTGGCCCAAATGGCCTTATCCCATGAGGAGGGACTCAGCAGACCCCGAGGGGACAGCACCTCACCCCGGGTGGCGAGCCCCCCCCCAGCCGACCACAGTGGCCCAGGAGGCAGGTGCCCAATGCCGATGGAGCCGCCTCACCAAGCGTGCCCCTTCAGGTCGCTCAACCTCTGCCCGCCTAGGACAACGAAAGAGGGATCGGCCCTGTCCCCTATGGGGGGTTATGGCAGGGATGCAGGTCCACACGCAGGATGCGGAGCCCTGTGCCTGGCCCACAGCAGGTGGATTCAGCTTTTTCCTTAATCATCATGGCCAGCTCTGCCATGGCTTTTACTGCTACCGGCATCATTAGCAGAATGGGAAGCCGCGGCTGTAAATGGATGTCAGACTCCTGCATTTTATCTCCTTAATCTTCTTTCCTCTAGGACATGCTGGATGCACCGTCACTAACGACCGGGTGCCACCCGTGTTACTCCAGAGCGAGCCGTGACTCTGAGTCCGCACGTGGACTTCCTGGGTTGGACGTAGGAAGTCCTTGTCCCCATGTTTTAGGGAGGGCACCTGCTGGGCCTGCCTAGCAGCCCCGAGCGCACTGTACCACGGAGCATCTGCTGTGATCTTGGGTCCCCCTCGCCCCCCACGGCACGGCTCCATCTTCCCCTGGCCACACGGCTCCAACCCACCCCTGAAAAAGCTACCAACATGCTACAGTGAGCATGTGGCGGGGAGAAATAAAAAGCTTGGGAATCAGGCTGGCCGCCACTCACCCTCGCCACTCCCTACTCAATCTGGCACCCTGACATGGACCCCGTGCCCCCAGGAAGCGTCGGGTCCTTGACACAAAGGGGGATCCCTGGTGCTGCAGGCTCAGGGCTGAGGTTCCCAAAGCAAGAACCCCGCTTACAAACATACTCAGACCCCAGTGCGCCTCCTGCCCCAAAGAGACGCGGGGCATGTCAAAGGTCTCAGATAATCTCAGTCTGAAGCCGGGACACAGAAGGGAGGATCGGGCTGCCCAAGGGCAATTTAAAAGCCGTTCGGTGCCCCAGCGGCAAACCTGGCTTCCGTTTAGAAATGAGGAAGAAAGGTTTGGGTTTTCTGGTTTTGTTTTGTATGTGGTACTGAGGACGGAGGCCGGGGCCTTCACCCTGAGCTACATCCCACACCTTTTTATTTTTCATTTTGAGACAGGGTTTTGCTAAGTCTCCAGATTGCCCAGTCTGGGTTCAAATTTGCGATTCTCCTGCCTCAGCCTCCCAGAGTCCTGGGATGCCGGGCCCGCACTACCGGGGCCGGCTTGCGTTTTCTTAAAGTGGACTTCTGTCTGCGAGAGATCTGGAAATCACAGCAGCTGGGGCCCCCCAAGGGGCCATCCTGCAGAAGAGAGGTGGGTGGAGGGCGCCCACCGCAGGGCGCGGCCGGGGGGGGGTCTCAGCACTCCAGTCCCTGCCCTGCTCGGCTGTGGAGTAGGGAACCGCCAGGAAAAGCTGGAAGTTGGAGTTTAAAACACTTCAGCTGGCACAAACCCAAACCCACGACCCTCGGTCCTAAGTCTAAGAAAGCTGTGCGCAAACCCCATGGGAGGAGAACCCTGCACACGCGTGTGCAAAGAAATCTACCACTGGCCGCTCTAAATGAGCCGGGCCTCTCAGGCCCACACCCAGATGCTCCGTGGCCAAATCCCGGCACCATCACTCACGCGGGTCCCCAGAGAGAGGCTACCAGGGCCGCAGGGAAGCGGATCCCACGCAGGTGGCCGGGCAGCCACGAGTCAGCCCTCGCCATACGTCTATAATACTTAAACGAAACAACTCATTAGATTGTCTCAAACCCTTACGTGGCTTGGTCTCTGTCTCTGGCGACACAACTCTACACTGCAGACAGAACCGGGACGCAAGAGCCAGCTGAAGTCTCCCCTGCACAGGGCTCCAGCTGTCGCTGCCTGCAGGGCCCCCGCTAGCTGGGCGTCACGCGTGTGGAGAGGAGTGTGGGACAGGGGCCCGGCCACATTACCGTGCCCGAGAGCCAGAAGGTGCCATGCCAGGGTGCCAGGGTCACGCAGGCTGGGCCCCGCCAGGCACCTCCACGCTCAGCACCATCTCATCTCCTTCCCCAGCCCGGGGCAGCTGCCAGGACAACAACCAGACCCCGCTTGAAGAGTTCAGACTGAGTTGGTCTGCAGTGAAGCCCAGGCAGCGTTTTTAGGGGGAAAATAATAATAATAATGATAATAATGAGTTGCCAGGTTCAGCGGAACAGGCCTGTAATCTAGCACTCTGGGAGGCTGAGGCAGGAGGATCGCGTGTTCTAGCCCAGCTTGGGCTACTTACCGACTTACTCAAATGTAGCCTTCTTCAAGGCTGTATAGCACTCCGGGTGCAGGCATTTTAAACCCGTTTATCATGGGGGGGAAAAAACCATAATGGACACAACAGTGTAGACAGCACAGAAGAATGAGCCCTGGGACCCATCACCCAGCCTCACCAATTAGCTCCCCAGGGCCACAGAATATAATTTCCTGCAGAGATGGAAGTGGTCTGTATCTGCTGTGTCCGAGGTGGCACCTGCCGTGACCACTTAGCCCTGGAAATGCTGGTGTCACCAACGAACTGACCTTGTCATTTAAATTTGAAAATTCAATAGACCCAGGTGGCTGCTGGCTACATGGCCTGCAGCCCAGCCCGCCCGCCTCCCCCGCTGTCAGAGCTGTGTTAGTTTCTGCTTCTGCATGCCGAGGACCGACCCGGCGGGCTCCCTGCCACGGTCACCCCACATCTGGAGGCAAGTCCCAGACCTACCACGTATCTGGATCTTCTGAGACTCCCCCCACGCCTGTCCGATGGGAAAGCTCAATCCAACAGCAAGGACCGACGAGCCATCTTAATCCAGTTGTGTTGATATCACACAAAGCCCGAGACTCAGTCACTTAAAAAGCAAAACAGAAACTTCTAGTCTCACAGTTTTACAGGAGGGCAGTCCAGGTCCAGGGGACCCGCAGGCTCCCCCATCCGCAAAGCGTGGGTCTTCTGCTCCCCGACAGGGCCACACCACAGCAACCCGCACCCCACCGTGCCCTCCTGTGGAGGAAGGGCTGCGGGAAGCCTCTCTTATAAGGGCACTAATCCCCCTCCTGAGGGAAGCCCGCCCTCATCAGCTCTTAAAGTCCCCACCACGCAATTTCACAGTCATTCCAAGCACCTGTCAATCAAATATTCAATCTGGCCGCTGCTCAACTCTGAGCAACCTCTCGCCCCGAGAGAACATGGTCCTCCACTTTCCGGCCCACTCACGCCATCCGGGCACCACGCTACGCCAGACTTCGTCCTGGGGAACGCTAACCCATCTATTCTGGGGCTACGAGCATAGCTCAGGGGCTAAAGCACTTGCTTGCGAAGCCCTAAGGCCAGGGTTCAGTTCCCTAGCACCGCATGAGCTAGGTGTGCTGGTGAACACCGCAATCCCAACATTTGGGAGGCCGAGGCAAGAGGATTGCGGTGAGTCCAAGGCCAGCCTGGGCCTCACAGTGAGTTCAGGACCAGCCTGGGCTACAGAGCGAGACCCTGTCTGAAAAATAAAAATGACCTTTTGGTGCCATTTCACCTGCTGAAGGCCCTCGTCAACTCAAAGGAGAAGCCAGGGGTGCGAGCCCCTGCTTCTGAGCCAACTCCATAAAGGCAGGAGGGAAGCAAGGGATTATGAGTAGAGGTGCCGAAGTGGCCACATGCAGCTGGACCCGGGGGCCCAGGCCCGAAATTCCAGCACGCGAGGCGTCTGAGGCAGGAGGACTGCGAGTTTCAGCCCCGTGTGGACAACTTAGAGGGACCAACAGGCAGGAATAAAGAACGAGCTGGAGAGGCAGCTCGGGGGGCGAAGGCCGGGGTCCGTCCCTGAGACCACCCCCCAAACAGATGCCACGCGTATTTGCGCCGAGGCAGGGTGCAGTGATCAGAGTGGTGGCCCCGCCCAGCCCGGAAAACCCAGTACTTGGTGGGCTGAGGCAGGAGGATTGCCATGAGTTAGAGGGCAGGCTGAGCTACGCAGTGAGTTCAGGATGGGCCTGGACTACAGCAAGAGACCTTGTCTCTAAATTAGTTACGTAAATAAACTGCTCCCTGAGGCCTGGAAGGACGGCTGAATCTTGGTCCCCCTGTCTGCTCAGTTTCTCCAGATTCAGAGATCTGGGGTGGGTCCCAGCGTCACCGCCATCCAGGTCGCGACACCCCCGTCCTGCAGCCCAGAGCACAACCCCCGGGCCCACACCAAGCGGCGATGGTACACACATTTTGCATCACCCTCTGGCTCCCACGTCACTGGTCACACACCGAGGCAGATCCCTCTTGGGGATCCAGAGAAGAGGTGGGACGAATGAAAAGAGAAAGGAAGCCACCCGCGTCACTCAGCACGGGGACCCACGGCCAACAACTGATGTTCAGAAGTTCCGAGTATTCCCCACGCAAGTCCGCGCCCTGCAGGTGCCGGGGAAATGCCCCTCCGTTCACGTTTTAGAAATATTTCTATTGCCACGTTCTACATTGCTTTCAAGTGGAAAATAATGGCCCAGAACAGTCCATTGTGTCAAGGATTTTGTTTCCTAAAGATGTGGGAGCAGAAAAGAACAAGAGGAAAGGTTACCCGGGGTGGCCCCGGGAGACCCAAGCCCACGCTCGAAGCAGCTACGCTGGGGCTTCGGGAGGGTCGTTTTTGGTTGTGGCGGTGGCTGTGTTTTGCCGACAACTGAGGGCCTCGCCAGGGGCCAGGCAAGCGCCCTACCAGCAGGCGACACCCCAGCCCTGAAAAGGGACAGGTGAGAAGCAGCTCACTGTGGGAACATAAGGGACCCTGGGCACGCCACCTTCAGCGGGGCTCAGGCCCGAGGCCAGCGCGCCTGACCACAGTCACAACCCTGAGGTGCAAGGGCAGAGGACAGGAGGGGTCATTCAGACCAGGGCCTGAGCTCGCCGCACCTGCCCATCCCCCTCTCCAGTGGATCCTCAGCCTCGGACCCCTTCTCCAAAACAAGTGCATACAGTATGTGTCACAGACATATGTTAATTTTTTAAAGAAAAGGATCTGAAAATATTCCTTTATTCAATATTATTTTTAAAGTGTCACTTTGAACTTCAAACGGAGGGCACATGGGACCCCAGGACCCTGGATCCAGCTCTGCTGGTTTTCAGAAGTAAAGATGTGTATGTGTTCACAAGTCTATTGTGTCTGTGTGTGTGCGCACGTGCGTGGGTGGGAGCACACATTTGTATGTGTGTTTCTTTTTTCCTTTTCATGAACATCTACTATTCTACACTTTCTTTACTCAACCACTTACTCTGAACAGCTGCCATCATTAACATGTAAAAATAGCTTAAAAACTTACAATACTTGCGTATTGTTCCAGTACAGCAGGGACCCCTAAGTCCCGGGCCAAGTGGCAGGAGGTGACCAGTGGGCCAGTGTGCACGGCGTCACCAGTACTTACAGCTGCTTCCCGTCACCGGCATCACCGCCTGAGCTCCACCTCCTGTCAGATCAGGGCGGCATCAGATTCTCACAGGAGCGAGAACCCTACTGCGCAGTACAGGTGCGAGGGACCCAGGCCGCACGCTCCTTATGAGAATCTGGTGCCTGATGATCCGGGGTGGAGCCAGGCGGGGATGCGAGCACCTGCCCAGGCCTCGCCCCAGCCTGTGGGAGAGAACTGTGTTCCAGGAGACCAGCCCCCGGCTCCAAGAGCTCTGGGACCACTCGCTCTGGGGCAGCACAGAAATCCCTTCGTGATAGGCATTTATCTACTCCTGGTAGGTTAATGTTTCCAGGCCAGGCTCAGACTGCTTCCCCAGCGGGACAGAGCTGCAGGAGAATGTCTGGGTGAAGGGAGGCTCTGGCTCCCCCCCCCCGGGACACAGGCAATCCATGGTACCAACCTGTAAGGGCAGCGGGTAGCAGAGCGCCTCTGGGTTACAGGAGCTAACAAGAAAATGCTCCTGGTGACCTGACCCCTAGTGTGTATGCGTATACAGCGTGTGTGATTTTTTCTTTTCTTTTTCTTTTTTCTTTTTTTTCTTTCTTTCTTTCTTTCTTTTTTTTTTGTTGTTGAGACAGGGTCTTGCTCTGTAGCCCAGGCTGGTCCTGAACTCACTATGGAGCTCAGGCTGGCCTTGGACTCGTGGCAATCCTCCTGCCTCAGCCTCCTGAGTGCGGGGATTACAAGCATGTGCCACGACACCCAGTTTAAATCGAACCCGAGCTGTTGTCCTCCTAGGCAGGCGCCTTAACCGCTGAGCCGCTCCTCCGGCTCTGGGTGTGATGGGTACTAAGCACGGGTTATACAGCCCTCCTGCGGGACAGGCCGTGGCCGGCTCCTGCCCACCGGCCGCACGCCACGGGTCCTCCCAGCAGCCCTCACACACCCAACGCACTACTCAGTGAGGATACGTCTTTTTCAGGGCTGACAGCGGAGTTCAGAACCAAACTGATCTTAGCCTCAAGCACCCCACGGTCCAGTGTCAGCCCCCGCGGGGGGCACCTGAGCCTCAGCGATGGCCTGGCCAGGGAACCAGGGAGGAGCAAGCAGGGGGCCCGACCTGAGTCTGATTTCCTAGAAGCCCCGTTCTCAGCCCCGTCCTGAGCAGGCCTTTCTGCCCCCGCTGTTAATCAGATGTGGACGTGTGGCGGCCACCGTGCTCCCCCATGCCACCGGAGGCCTGCGCTCTTCACTATCCCCACGGACGCAGGTCAAAGCGCAGCCGAGAGAGAGGGCAGTGACCGTGGCTCTGCGGCTGTGACCCGGGTGGGGTGGGCCTGCGGTGACCAGCTGTTCCCTGGAAGGGCAGGACAGGGGCCGGGGGACCTGTAGGGCCCCACGTGTGCCGCAAGAGCTCCCCCTGCAGGGTCACAGGCCCCCGAAGGGCACATCCCCAATGTGGGCAGGGCCTTCGCCGGGACCATCTTCCTGGGCCCCACACTCTTTGTGTCCTCAGCTGCCAGCTCCGCTCCACCCCCTCCCTTAGCACACACACGTGCACACAAACACACGCACACTTGTGCATACAGACGCCTACTGGCTTCGGTTACTATGGCAACAATGCAAAAGCCCACAGGGTCAGAGAAGGCGGCACACTTGAGCGCGACCCTACAGAAGGACGAGGCAATCCCCTGGAAGCTTCTGGGTCATCTTAGAAATCTGCCCTCAGCCAGGCCCAGCCCGTCACCAGGGACACGACCTCCAAACGCTGAGCACTCACTCCCCTCCCTCCCCAGGGTGGGACCCCCTTCCCCTCTGCTACACCCACCCTCTCTGGACAGGGCCAGACCACACCTCCTCTCACCCACCCCCGGCCAAGGGCACAGGGTGGCCACACAGGCAGCGAGCTCAGAGACAGCACTGGAAGGTTACATGGCTGAGACACCAGCAGCAGTTGACACGGCCTCACCGCCACCTGCAGACGAAGGTCAGTGAGCCCTTACGAGTGCCAGGCACACCTCCGGCTCACTAGGGAAACAATGTGAAACCAGTCCGACAGACTCGCACAGACTCGCACCCGGGAGCGCTCACATTCTACTGGGGCCAAACGAAAAGCGCCCAGCTTGGTGGCACACGCCTGCCATCCCAGCACTCTGGGAGGCTGAGGCAGGAGGATCACAAGTTCAAGCCCAGCCTGGGCAACTTAGTAAGACCTTGTCCCAAAATTAAGACTAAAAATTGGAATTGGGAATGTGCCTCACTGTGAAGGCCTTGCCCCCCCCCCCCCCCCCCCCCCCACAGCTCTGGTGACAGTAACCCAGAATCCTGGCATGGAAGAACAGAGGAAGGTCTTGTGACATACTGAAATCATAGAATAACATACAGAAATGAAGTGACCTGTGGTCACACACACTCACACACCCCAGCACAGAAGAACTTGGAAGATACAAGGCTGGTGACTCACAAAAGATTCACACAGGCAGGACTGGGGATGTAACTCAGTGGTAGGGCACTCGCCAAGCAAGCACAAGGCCCAGGGTTCGATTCCCCAGCACCACATAAGCTGGGCGTGGTGGCACATGCCTGGAATCCCCGCACTTTGGGAGGCTGAGGCAGGAAGGAGGATTGCTGTGAGTTCAAATCTAGCCTATAGAATGAGATCCTGTCTCAAAAGAAAATTATTTAAATCCAGGTCAAAAGTAGGTAAAAGTAAATGCTGCAGTATCTAGAAAAACATGTGTAGACAGTAAAGCCATAAAGAAATGAAAGAAAATAGTTAACACCAATAGTCAGGATAGCAATGACCTTTAGTAAGAAGGCGAAGACAGGTCAGGGGTCAGGGAAGCGTCCCCGCGGGCCGCCAAGGCAAGGACCATTTCTCTCTCTCTCTCTCTCTCTCTCTCTCTCTCTCTCTCTCTCTTGTACTGGAGTTGAACCCAGGGCCTTCTCACTCAGCTACATTCCCAGTTCTTTTTTTTTTTTTTTTTTTAATGTTGAGACAGGGTCTTGCTAAGTCATTCAGGACCCAAGCTGGTCTTGAACTTACAATTCTCCTGCCTCAGCCTCCCAGAGTGCTAGGACTACAGGCATGCAGCCTGTCTCTTACTAGATCACAGGTATGTGGGATTTACCCATAATACATCATTTCAGAATAAAAATCGTGGAAGACAAGGAAGAAGGAAGGAAAGACAAGGTTGACTTAAATCAAGGGCAAACGGGTTCCAAAGTAGGCAGTCACAGAGGGGAACCCCTGGACTCAAACTAGGAAACTGTCCCTGGTTGTCTTGAGAGAGAAGCTTCCAGAAGGCCTTGTGCAGCCGAAGAAGTGTTAAGTCTAACGGCCCCACTTTGATTTACACACTCAGAAATTAAAAACAAAAACAAACCAGGTTTCTGTCTGGGCAGAGTGAGGTGTTTCTGGCTGGCGGGCCGGAGGGTGGTTCCCAGGGCCGTAATTACGGGCAGGGAGAGGTCAGCCAGCCGGAGGGACATCTGTAATTAGGCGGGTCAAGTCTGTCTTCGGAAATCCAGCTGTTCGGCCGATAGCCCCAGTGACCCCAAACCCCAGGACTCTGACTTCTCCCGTGCAGCCTCCAGCAGCAGCTGGACCACGCGCAGTCCCCGGCCACGCGGCCCCCGGGCCACCAGCGGGCAGTGAGGCTCCACAGCCAAGCTTCCACCCCAGCTTCTGTGCCCCTCCTTGGAACACAGTCCCATCTGCGTTCACTTAAGTAGCAGGCCGCGGTGTCCTGGCACTGCCCAGTGCTCGGCAGGGGCAGGAGGGACCCAAAGGGACCCAGCCTCACCTCCGCAGGGCTCAGACTACGGTGCACGGGCGTGATTCTCTGCATACTGCATGGAGTCCTACTTCTAAAAAAAAAAAAAAAAAGATAAAAATAATGGGTAAAAAAAAAAAAGTGTGAGTGTTTGCCTCTGGGACGAAAGGTCGGTATCTCCCTGCTAGGAGGCAGGAACCCCGAGGGCACCCTGCCACCCGCAGCTTCTGAGGACCCTGCACTTGCAGGCTGACATGCTGCCCCAGGACCAAAGGGAGAGGGGAAAACAAATACATGTTTGAAGAGCCCGAAATACGGGAAATATTACCCAAGCCTGTGTCTAAACAGGGGATGTGGGAGAAGGTTTTTATAACACAGTTGGGTTCTCTGGTGATGAAATCTCTCATCCTAACCAGGAGCTCAATTATTCAGCTTCTATTCCCTGGGCGTTCAGAGGTATTTTTAGAGTGTCACGTGCAAACTCTGGCAGCTGACGGTCCCCCAAGCTGGCGGCTGGCTCTCCACACTTAGGGGGCCAGCTGTGCTCCTTCTCTTTGGAGGGAAGGGATGGGACCTTTGGGGGGGCACCTAGAGCTCGGCCCCAACCGTTAGGCAGAAGCAGGAGGATCACAAATTTGAGTCTGGTTTTGACAACTTACAGACTTAGCAGGACACTGTCTGGAAATAAATATAACAATAATAAAAAACCGGCTGGAGAGTGTAGCTCAGTGTGAAGATCCCAGACTCAACTGTGAGGTTCACAAAAGAGGAAGAGGAGGAGGAGCGTTGTGAGCGAGAAGCTTAGAGGTGGGGCATTGTGGGGAGGCCTGGGGACAGGCCAACTTGAAGGACACAGAAGTGAGTGGACACAGCCAGAGGACCCGGGGGCTCACAATGGGGATTTGGGGTGCATGAGGTGGCCTGAGAGACCCCAGTAAATACGGGCCACCCAAGCCCTACCCATTCAGGCCACGCCCACCCATGAAATTGACAGCAATTCGGGCTATGACATCACACAGCAACGTCAGCCAAGCGCCCTGCTTATCTCAACAGTGTCCTTTAAAACTGGCGCTCTTCCTGGTATTTTCAGTAGGTCGCGGATTCGTTCACCTAGCAAGCAAAAATTATACCCCTGCTGTGTACCCAGCCCCACCCTTAACCCAGAGCTTGCCCGCAGGTGCACTCTCTCTCTTTTCCCTTCCGTGAGAAGCAGCTGCACCCCGCCCCCCCGAGGAAGGTCACACTCTCAAGTAAGTTCCAGCAGGGTCCCTGGGCCAGGGACCTTCATCAGCGCCCCCGGAACCAGGAGAAACGGAGCACAGAGCGATCGCGTTCACTCACCACTCGATACTTTCAGTTATTTATAGAAAAACAAACACAAAAACAAAGCCCAAAATCCTATACTCCTGGCAGGCAGCTCTTGCAAGAGCTCCTTGGTGCCTGTTTTTCTGATATGAGCTGGTTCTCGTCCTCGTTTCTGAAGGACACTGGGTCTGCCCCCGTGACCTTCTGCAGGTAGAAGCCAGGCCTGACTAGAACAAGGCCGGAACCCTCCCGGTCTCCCCGATGGTACCGTAAGACCCCCTCAGTCCTGTTTCCCTAAAGAAAGGAAGACACAGAGAAGATTCTCAAGAGGAAAGGAGCTGGACCTGGGGGCGCAGGCCTGGAATCCCAGCACTCGGGGAGGCTGAGGCGGGAGGATCACCAAGTTCACACCAAGCTGGGCCTCCATCACCTGCGATTCACAGTGAGGTCTTGCGGCCAGGGGCAGGGTCATCTCGGGGACAAAGCCAGGCCCTGCGTCACAGCCGGCACTGTCCCGGCATGCCCTAGTAATCCGCAGTCTTAAACTTGGCTTCCTAGTCCCACATGGACAGTAGAGATGGCAAGACGCACCAACAGACCTGCCGAGGGGCAAATAATGCAACATCCACACAGCGATCTTGCTAGAATCTGTGTTACTCTCTCTTCCTTCCCATTCTGGGTGTTGGGCCAGGTGCAAAGTTCTCTTGGTTTTGACCCAAACTACAGAGCTAGAAGAAGCACCGAGCTCCACGTGCACAGCAGGCCACCAGGGCCCGAGGAGAGATCATGAACCCCAACGGAACCTCCCTGAGTGGGGCTCCGGGAGGACAGGGCCGCTGTCCTTCCCAGCTTCGTCCTGGAGCTCTCAGTACGGTGCCTGGCGAACCACAGACTCAACATTTGTCTGATAAAACTGGCATATCAAGCACTTGGCTAATTGTCATTGTGGGGCAGGAACTGAAATGCAGACCTGGCCTGACCCGGTGGTAGAGCACTCTAGGAGGCTGAGATGGGAAGGTCGCAAGTTCAAGCCCACCCTGGGTAACCGAAGTAAGGACTTAGTAAGAACCTGGGGCAAAATTAAAAATAAAAACAAACAGAAAGAACCACAGAGCCAGGGATATAGCTCAGCGTGAAGGCCTGGGGCTTGATTCTCCTGCCAAAATTAATTAAAATAAAATGATGCAGGTCCCAAAATAATGTACACACACACACACACACGCACACACACCCCTGAAAGTCACCTGATGTCCCCTTGGGCCCCTACTTTTGACTATCAGAAAGGAATTTATGTAGGTGACAATAGGGGTCACAGTGCCTGTGACAAAGAAGCCCTCTCCCTCTGAGCCCCACATGGTCACTGGTGCCAGCGGCAGGTGACACATGGGAATCCCTGGGCAGTGAGTGTGGGCTCTGCCAGCCACCTGCCCTACCAAGCAGGGCAGAAGGTCCCAAGCTCCGGAAGCCGCTCCTCTGTAGGGATGGCCAAGCTTGAGACAGGAAGGAGCAGATGCTCCAGGCTGAGCAGTTTGCCACCAGAAAGGCCGGTGGCATTGCCCAGCCAATCGGCAGGTGCAAGTGGGGATCAGCAGGTGGGGGCAGATGGCTCCCTGGACACGGTGTGTGAGGACAGAGCCCAGGCCGCCAAGCCACGTGCCTCCCCACCTCAGGAGATAGTGGGCTCCGTGGAGGGCGCCCAGACTCCTACCCACCCTGCCACACACTGGAGGAGTCAACTGGGTGCCATGACTCCTGCCACCCTGGCCCTCTGAGTGGACCCCATGGGCTGCCCCCGAGGCAGGGAGCCAATCACTGCCTCCATGCGGAAGGGAATCACTGACGTGCCTCCTTTTTTCTTTTATAATTTCTAAGGAATTTTTTTTTAATAACTCACACAAAATTTCAGGCCAGACAAGCAATGATTCCTCCTTTTCAAATTCCCCATTCCCTTCCCCAGAGACGACCACGGCTCCCAGAGTGCTGTGCACCAGTATGGAGACAGCCTGCACATGTGCACACACACACACACACACACACACACACACACACACACACACACACGTATGTAGCGGCTTGACAACAGGCCCCTGGGATCCCCACCTCTGCTTCCAAGCTGCCCCCAGCCCCTCACCGAGCGCAGCAAGTGGCGCACCGCTGGTGACAGCGAGCCCGAGCCGCGGGCTGAGTGAAGGGATGGAAAGTCAGACACGCGTGTGAGCTGTGGCGTCCCGCCCCACCCTGCTTCCGCTTCCAAGGACAGAAGACAACCACCACCCCTGCCCTTCACGTCAGCCCCAGGACCTAAAGGAGTCACGTGGCACCAGTGCTCGCGGCTGTCACTTAGGGACTGCCACTCAAGGGGCAGCGCTCATGTAGACAGGACACTTCTGGACACCTCAGAACATGGGCTTCCCGCAAGCAGGGACCCTGCTACTCCCTTATCCCCCTAAAGCCTTACAAAGGTTGATAGAAAAATGCAAGTAATGTGCACAATTTTATTAAAAAATGATTACAGTGAAAGACACACTGTGGTGCATATCCCTCACAATATTCCTCCTGCTGTTCTCGCCGCTTTCTGAAGTGTCCTGGAAGTCCTCACTCCTGAGTGTCAGTAGTTATGCTGTCGCCGCTGCCTCAGTGCCCTGAGTGGATTTATAAAGGTCACCTCCTGGTCATTCTGACTTCGGGAAAGAGCCAGAGGTCAAATGCCACACGGCACTGCAGCCAGACACGAAGGTGGAGGAGGATACCGCGTCGTGTTTCTACAAGCCTGGGCTTCTGCTGGACAGACCTCGGCAGCGGCATTCAGCGGATTTTTGATCACAGGACCCTAAGAACCTAAGGACCCTCAGGACGGAGGACTTCCAGAACTGCTTCAGAAAGTGGTGGGAGGAAGGGACGAGAGGGTGAGAGGCGAGGAGGATTTGGAGGGGTGTCATGGCCCCGTGATGGTATACATTCTAAAAATTTCAGTATTCACTGTGTATTCTGATCAGTCTTGATGTCTATGAGATAGAAAATAAATGCTGCCTCCAGTGAAGGAAACTGAGGCAGAGTGGAAAAAGGGCTTCAGAGACATTCATGTGTGTGTGTGTTTGTGTGTGTGTGTGTGTGTCTGGGGTCCGGGGAGGGAAACTGAGGCAGAGTGGAATAAGGGCTTCAGAGACATTCGTGTGTGTGTGTGTTTGTGTGTGTGTGTTTTCTGGGGAGTAGGATCAAGCCAGGTCCTTCACCCTGAGCTACATGCCTAGCCCTTTATTTTTTATTTACTTTTCTAAATTTTGAAACAGGGTCTCACCAAATCACCAAGTTGCCCAGGCTGAGCTCAAGCTTTCAATCCTCCCACCTCAGCCTCCCAGAGCCTATGCCACCAGGCCTGGCCTTTCACTCCAGGTTTCTTTGTACAGGCTGAATAGAACCTGGGGGAAAGTGTGGGAGGGCCTGGCTCCGTTGGGGACACCCTGGGAAGGCTGGTGAGAAGGGGTCGCTACCACGGGACTTGGCTTGCTGAGGAGAAAAAGAGAATACAAAAATAAAAAGCACAAAGGGGCACGTGGACGTGGGCGTGGCCGCACTGTGACAGGAGCCCTGGCCGTGTCCTGCAGGTGATCGGGGCTGACCTGGAATACTTCTCTACACCTTGGTTATGAAGTTGATCCCCAGAACCCTGCCCGAAGCTCCCGGAGAACACACACGGGGCTGTCTAGCTGACCAGGCATTGGCCCCGCCTCAGGGACCAGGCCAGATCCCCTGGCTTCTCCCCAGATGACCCGCCCTGCCCATCCCTGCCATTCTGGCCCGCCTCGCTCTCCTGGGAGCACTCCCGGGTTGTCCAGCTGCGGCGCTTCCCGCTCTGGAGAGCTCCAGGGGACACCTCAGACAGCTCCCAGTGGGACAGTGGAAGCCATCCTCCTCCCACGGTGCCCCTCCCCCCCGCACTTTTCTGATTCCTGAATGCTGGCTAGGTGGCTCACAATTCCTGTGAATGCCACCTTCCACTGCCACTTCCCTTCCTGTCCTCTGCTCCCAAGAGGCCAGCTGGGCACGCTGGGGCAACACGTTGCTGTCCTCTGAGCCACCTGATCACCAGGAGGCCCTGGATCAAACAGCGGACGATTTGAAGAGGCGGGATTCCTACTACCGGATGCTTTGGAAGGGCCCCGACACCTGGGAGAGGTTGCCCGCTGCTGGGCAACGTCCCTGAAGATGGGCTCTAACAGCAGCCTGGACCCCAGACTCTGACGTCTCTGGTGACTGTCAGCAGACAAGATCACTGTCCTGCTCAGATCAGAGCTATATACAGTTTCCAAGCCAGACGCCAGGATGGGCCTCAGCGTAGACAGCCAGGGAAAAGTCCACCATTCCTGAACCAGATCAAGGGGTTGTGGAAAGGGATCGGCTGATCGGACACAGAATATTAAGACCCAGCAGCTCAGGCCTGTCATCCCAGCACTCGGGGAGGCTGAGGCAGGAGGATTGCAAGTTCGAGCCCAGCCAGGGAAACTCAGGGACTTAGTGAGACCCTATCTTAAAAAAAAAAAAAAAGAGGGCTGGGGAATGCGGCTCAGCACAGAGGCCCTGCCTCCATCCTAAGCACCACAAATGATTGAGTTATTCAGACAGACAGATAGACAAAGGACAGCTTTGAAGGAAAAGCTAAGAGTGTTAGCTTTATTTTTCTCTAAGAAGCTTTCTGGAAAAAAGCCGTGTAATGACGGCAGCAGGGGCGGCCACCCCGCTCTCTGGGGACCCCTGGGGACTGAACCCAAGACTGACTTGCCACTGACCCTTTGGCCCTGAGGTGCAGCTCTTGCCATCCCCACCTGGAGGTGACACTGTGATGCTAAAACCTCTACACACATGCTCTCCTCCCAGAGCCCAGCAGAGCTGGAAGGTCACAGCTGTGCTCCTGTGAGGACAGCCGCACAGATGGCCCCCGATGGCTACAATCCCCTTTCAGAAATGAGGGGCTTTGATGGGCTTAGCCTGGAGAAGACTGATTCATTGATTTTTTTAATTTTTTATGAGATGGGGTCCTGCCCTGTAGTTCAGGCTGGTCCTAAACTCTTACGTCACCCAAGCTGGCCTCCGACTCCAGGCAATCCTCCCACCTCGGCCTCCCCGTTGCTGGGATTACAGGCATGTGCCACCACACCCAGTAGCGGAGAGGGACTGAATCACTGCTCAGTGTCACCTGTGGGAACACGAGGGTCACAGGGTCCCATCTCCGGCAGGCAGAAGTCCTGACGTCACAGACCTCAGGACACAGCAAGCGGCCTACAAGGCCCTCTGGGCGGGACCTCACGGGGGGACCAGAAGGGAAAGCAGGCGATGGGCAGAACTGCGCAAGCTCTGAAGTCTGCAGGCCCCCCTCGGAGCCCCGCAGGGACCCCGCTCTGCAAGGTGCTGCTTTACTTTTCCATATATATATGTGCAGCATATCTTCTCTACAGCCATAAGACAGCCGTACGTCTGAGCGCCGTTGCTCAAATTTCCTCTCAGCCATAAAGAAGCGTACATCTGAACCAACGGTAGGAAGATGGACGCACCTGGGGCCCTCGGTGCCACGCGAGGGAGAGCAAGCCCTCTGGGAGGCTGTGGCGGCAGGCGGGACCTGCTCCCTGCCCCTGGGCATGGTCCTTCCAGCACCCGGAGCCACTGCACCCTCTGTGAGGTCTGTGCTGCAAAAATCTTTCAGGTGATATTGCCCCCTGTCTGGCGAGCAGAGCACAGTAAGGAGGTGCACTTCCTGCCCTTTCCCCTAGAGGGCGCACTTCCTGCCCTTCCCCCTGACCCGCAGGCTCTCCAGGATTCTCAGACAGCCAGCACCAAGAAGCAGGCCCAGAGGGGGACGGCTTCAAGTCTGGGTCAGGCTTTGCCACTTCGCCCCGGTGCCACCATGTTATTTCAAAGACTGGGACACTAGATGCAGACTGGGTGGTAATCAGGGAAGAAATTCTGACTGCCGCACTAAGTCAGTAGTGGCCCAGGGGCCCCACACGCACCCAAAAGCCACTTGACTGCCTCCTACAACGAAAACAAAACACTGAGAAGCACCTGAGACCCGAGAAACTCACACAGGAGCCTCCTGGAATCTAATCTTAGTCTTGTGGGAAGCTGAGGCAGGAGTATCTCAAGTTTGAGCCCACCATGGGTGATTTGGTGTGACTTGTCACAAAATTTTTAAAAAATAAAAATGGCCTGGGGAATGTAGCTCAGTGCAAAGGCATTGGGTTCAGTCCTAAGTACCAAAAATTATTAATTTATTTTTAAACAAGCATTCTGTGAGAAGATTTGCTACTAGGGAGGTAAAGTAGTGAGGACCACACCCCTCCAGAAAGTCCATTTTCCCAACACCTTCTGCCTACTGTGGATGCTGTCAGCCCCCGGGCTTGGACTCTGAGACATGTCTATCACTTTACCCCAAAGGATAAAAAAATCACATGACCGGAAGTGACCTCCGCTGTCACTCACCTGACCCTTTACATCCGGGTCAGGGGAGGCTAGCTTAGCTAAAGCCCACACTACGGTAAACCACACAGGCCGTGAAAGTGGGGGAATTTTAGTAGACAGTTGGAAATCACATTATCCCAGCTCCAGCGGATACAGACACCCAGGCGTTCCAACGGCCCATCGCCAGGAAAAGAATTCTCTCACACGTCCTAGAAGGAGGGGGTGTGTTCACACGTCGCACCCCCGCGCCAAGCTCTGAGCTCTATGGAATTTGCGCGTGTTGTAAAGTTTGTGCAGTTTTCGCAAATATATTTTTCTCCATTGATGGGGCCGGAACACCGGGGAGAGGGGACCTGAACAGACGCATGCTGGGAGATGAAGGGCGTGGGGTAACGTCCGAGAGGCTCATTTCCACGTTCATCCCTCTGTCACAGCGAGGGACTGGCACTCAAGAAGGGGGCTCCGCGAGAACCTGGATGTCCACAGCCTGTCAGCACAACAGGGCAGCTGTGACAACCGCACTGCGCCCGACCCTTCTCCAGCAGTCGGGACAACTACCGGGGCTTTTCTTTTTCTTTTTCTTTTTTATTATTGTCCTTATTTTGTGGAACTGGAGAGGTCAAGCCCGGGGCCTTCACACTGAGCTACATCCCCAGCCCACTGTCTGGGTTTTGATTTTGAGGCAGAGTCCACTAGGTCACTACGTTGCCCAGGCTAGGCTCGATCTTGCAGTTCTCCTGCTTCAGCCTCCTACAAAGCTGGGATGACAGGCCTGTGCCACCAGACCCGGCTGCTTTTTTCACTTTCTAGGTTTTCTCCTTACCCTCCCAACCCTTCTAAAACCAAAACCACCTGCGGACCGGGAGCCCGCAAGCCCTGGCACGGGCCTGGAGAACAGATGGAACACAAGGCCAGCTTGGAAGAGGGGGCGGCAGAGAGTCTACCCGCCACCTACGGGAAGGATTCCCAGGCCAGGAACGGCAAGGATGCGGCTTCCTTCTTGAACACATGCTAGCACTTTGCAGATCCTGCCATGTGTCGGCGTTGCTAAAGGAAATTCTATTTTCTTTAGATGGAACCGATAAAGAAAAAAAGCCTCAGAATTTAGCCCAGTAAAAATGGTGCTGGCGATCCACATGCCATAAACTGCAGAAGAAAGGAAGAAAAAAAATTCAATTGCTCCGGATTTATTCATTCATTGTCCTCTATAATGTAAAAGGAAAAAAAAAGATGTCTTCTATAATTTCCCAAGTCGTTAATCTTCTTTGAAGAAAAAGAAAATAATCCAAACCTGCTATTGGTTGCCTGGAACCTCAGCCCAAGAAAGACAGGCCTAATTAAGATTATAAAAGGAAAAAAAGGAAATTGATTTTTGCAAAATGTTTCTTTCACTAGTGTCTATAATCAAGGGCCATCATAACACATAAGGTCTGATGAATTTGGATCGCCTATTATATTTAAAATGTTAAAAGGAGCCTACAAGACTTCACCTTCCTCCTTCCTTGTGGCTTAAGGCTTTATTTTCCCATTCTTTTCTCTCTCTCTCTCTCTCTCTCTCTCTCTCTCTCTCTCTCTCTCTCTCTCTGAAAGACTGTCTTATTACATTGTCCAGGCTATCTTTAAACTTCTGGGCACACACACTCCTCCTGCCTCAGCCTCCAAAGTACCTGGGACTCGAGGCCCATTCTACTGCCCCCCGCCAAGTTGCTGTATTTCTCCATCTGGGCAGTGGGAACACTGGGCATCACCACCCCTGTCTTCAGACCCCTTTGCAAGTCTTCGATATTTTGTGCTAAATATGGTTAAATCCTGAAATCTCCCCCGGCAGATTTTCTATTCTGGTCTGTCCGGCTCGCAGACAGAGGAAGGAAGTTGGAAAGGCCAGCGTGTGACTGCAATTAAGAGTAGAAAACACAAGCGACCGATTTGGAAAGGCCACGCGGAACCGCTGGACTCCGGCGCGAGCCCCCCACACGCCCACTTCATCCTAGGGCTGAGCGCCCATGGCATCGGGCGATGCGTCAGCCACAGAGAAATCGTTGGGCGCGTCCAGCCAGGGTCCTGTTTGAGTAGCTCCTCTGCACCTGCTGAGGGAGCGTCTCCCCCCTCACAGGCCTGCACCTAGAGACCTCGTGCAGCTGAGACTATGCCCTTGCACCCTGTTTTCTTCTGGGGAGACCCTGGGAAGGGTCCAAGTTTTGCAGCTGCTGGGAGCTGAGGCCTGCCATCCCTTGGCACCCAGCCCCCACTCCTGCTTGACTCATGACCAGAAACAACCAGCTGTGATCTCCCTGTCTCTGTGCCATGTTACCAACACCGACATTATGTCTTCTTGCTTGCGGAGAGTGGAGGGGAGAAAGCTGGTCCCCCACGACACTGCCACCCAAATCCCACCCTCACCACCTACAGGCGTGGCTCTGCCAGGCCCCCTGCTTCTGCGTGGACCCTGTACTCTGTATCCTAGTGCCCTGCTCTGCTCTACCCAGTGCAAACCCTTTGAAGCTGGCACCGGGGGGCTTTCCCGCTGAGCCACACCCCCCCCCCCACCTGCTTCTGTTTTTTATTTTGAGACAGGGTCTCTCCACGTCACCTAGTTGCTTGGACTGGGCTTGGCCTTTGTATCCTCCTGCCTCCGCCTCCCAGAGTGCTGGGATGACAGGACCGAGCCACCAGGCCTGGCTCCTTGAAAGGTATTAAGTGAACCGTGTTGAAAGATAAAGGTGTCCAAAGAGGACAGGAAGAAGACCCGGTGTCCTAGGAAGTCCTGCTGTCTGGGCGAGAGGGAGCGACGTTCTGAACCCCGAATTGTTCCTCAGAAGAACGAGAAGAAGAATCTCTTGAGTGCTGTAAGCAGCAAGACTCTGAGGTCTGGCACCTTTATCGGTTGCATTTCTGAATACCGTTAGGCAAACTGGTTTTACTTCCTCCTCTGAGCAACACCCAAGCCCCACACAGCCCCGGGGGTGCTGGCCCTCCACGCGGCCTCTGCACGTGGCACCCGGCACACGCAGGCACCGCCTTCCTGGCCTCGCTGGGAAGTCAGAGCTCTTCCCTCCGCTCCACCAGCTACAACAGATGGCCGGCCCCTTTTGGCACACAGGCAACGCTTCTCTCTTAAAGGGTGCCGGTTAATTAAATGTCACTGGGGTACCTCCCAGCTGAGAAGGGAAGGGAGAGCCCGGAAGCCAAAGGGTCCCTGGAGGAGGACAGGTCGGTGGCAGTCTCCTACCTTCACCCGACGACCCGGACAGATCGATGATCACGTACACCTTTCCCTCTGGCTCCAGATCGATCTGCAACGAAGGACACACGATTCTGTGAGTGTTGTGTGGCCTGCCCGAGAGCCCCACCACAGGCCCAGCCCGCCCTGCCAAGACCAGAGTGACAGCTCCACGCAGGCCGTCAGCCCGGAGGCGGGTCCAGGACTAGGTGAATCAGGAACAGAACAAAACCGTCCCGACTGAGTGTCCCCTGGGCACCAGAGGCATCACCAGGAGGGGTGATGCACCCACGCAAAAGGGCCATCCCCTGCTAGGTCCCCACCGCCACTTGGTCCACAAGGGGCACCGGCAAGCACCTGGAGATGTTCGTGATTCTCATAGCTATCGAGAAAGTGCCGCAGCTGTCAAATGCCCCACGGCACACGGGACAGTCCCCACAGTGAAATCAGCCAGTCAAACATGCCAGGCGTGAGAAGCTTAAAAGCCCTGTGTTAGCCGCGCCCAGTGGTGCGGGCCTGTAAACCCAGCACCCTGGGAAGCTGAGGCCGAGGATCAAAAGTTCAAGCCCAGCCTGGGCAAGATAACCACTCAGCTAAGACCCTGTCTCAAAATAAAAATTTAAAAATGGGCAAGGGGAGGAGGAGCTTAGTGCAAAGACGCCGAGTACCATCCCCAGCGACCCCCCACACGCACACATACACAGATACTCCTGTTTGTCCCATTTTACAGATAAGAAAACCGAAAACCACGCTCCCAAATTCCAAGGCAGGTGGTACAGCTGAAATTCAACACCAAGGCCAGACAAAGAAATTCACATTCTTTCTTCTCCTCCCAGGGGAGCTAAGAGACGCCTAAGACACCATGCCTGCTCTCACCAGGTTTGCAATCGCACCAGGAGGAAAGAAAAAAAAAATACAGAGAAAAGTGCAGAGCCCGGACAGAGACAAACAGCAACCGATGCCAAGCGCGCCCAGAGCGCCGAGAGCAGTGGAGCAGGGCATCCTGGGAGATCCCCGTGGGCTAGGAAGGGAAGGTGTTCCACAGGAACAAGCCCCAGAAGCAAAGGCTCGCGAAGCGTGGGGCGCTGGCTGAGACTGGGGAGCCTGAGGTCAGGCTGCACGTGTGTTTGGCCCACCCCAGAGACCCCAGGAATGGACAGAGTCGGGACCGGCAACCGCGTGTCTCCAGCCTTCCCCTGTGCCTCAGATCCTGCCCAGACTCCAGGGGCCTACAGCCAGGCGGAGGAGCCCCCCGGGACCCCAGACGGGGCGCCTGAGACATCTCTGCAAGGTCAGAGCCCTCCTGGCAGAAGCCGTCCGGAAGCCCTGAGCTGCCCTGAGCCGCCCTCCCGCCACCCCCAGTCCACCTGGCCACAGGGACCGCTAGCTGGCTCCCGCAGGCCAGGCTCTCTTCCCAGCAAGCCGTGCGCGTTTTTTACGTTGTTTTGTTTTGTTTGTGGCGATGCAGATCCAGCCCAGGGCCCTCAGACTGAGCTCCATCTCTGGCCCTATTTTTTTTAAATTTGATTTTCTTCTTGTTTTTTGAGACAGGGTCTTGCTAAGTCACTAAGCTCCCAGGCTGGAGTAGAACTTGCCATCCTCCTGTACCCGCCCCCCAGGGTCTTGGGATGGCAGGCCTGTGCCACCAGGCTGGGCAGGCGGGGCGCTTCTGGAGGGCAGGAACTACACCCTGCTCCTTTTCACTCTGTCCCAGCAAAGAGCAGGCAAACATGAGCCAGCCGCAAGTGGGGACACCTGTCCCCCTCCAGGGGCAAGGTCGGTGTGGCTTCCTGTCTGAGGCCCACCAGAACGCGGCCCACCCCACCCAGCTCCCACACGTGCCCTCCATGCCCGACAGGCTCCTGTTTATCCCCCCTGCTGGACGGTTCTCAGTGGTGAGCAGGTTCGCACCCTCGGCTCCCGGCCTGTCCGAGTCAGGAGCCACAGGGGGCACAGGTGTTCGGGTGGGAATAAGGCTCCGCATTCCGGGCCATCCGCCCCCGCCCCAGGCCCGCCTTCTAGGGAGGGCAGCAGGCACTGGGCTGTATACAAAAGCAGTTTTCTAAGCTGCGACTAGTAGTGTACTCTTGTAGGTCCGGTACTCTGAGAGGCTGAGGCAGGAGGATCCCAAGTTCAAGCCCAGCCTGGGCAACTTAGTAACTATCTTACTGAGGCCCTGGTTCAAATTTTTAAATAATAATTATAATAATAATAGGCTGGGGATATAGGTCAGTGCAAAGCTTTAGTACCCAGCTCCAACTGACCAAAAAAAATGAACAACAACAACAACAAAAAGAACTTAAGGTTTCCCTCAGAATGGGCTTTTGTCCCAAGGGGTCTCTGTGCCCCAAGAACGAGGCCACTGGGACTATCGGGACAGGAAGCAAGGGCATGCAGTGAGCTAATGTCTGCCCTGTCCCCAGGTCCCCCCAGGAAATGTCACCTGGGCCAGCGATGCTGAGAGGAACTAGCTCACAAGCTGGTGCTTCTCGGGGGCACTGTTCACACCTTCTACCCTGGGACACAGAGATTGAGTTTGGGGTAGAGAAAGCCGCTGGCCCTACAGAGACAGCCAAGCCCGAATTCCACCCTGGGCAAATGTTCAAAGAAGATCAGGGGCCCCCTTGTCCCGAGCACGGGATTTAAATAATGTAGAGATTAGATCACCCCTCGGAACCGGCAAAACGAAGCACTTTCTCATATCCTCTGTGGCCCAGCGCGGTCCCCGAGGAGCCGAGGCCGCAGCAGCCGGCGGGCAGCCAGCCCATCTCTGCGGATGGACGGCGAGGATTTGTGCCGGGGACAGGTCATTGCCAGCCAAACGCATTAGGATATTAACATTCAAGATAGTCATCAGAAGCCATGCGGGCACCCCGGGCTGCCTCGGTGCCGGGGACCACATTTCCCAGCAGAGAGAGAAATGAAGCTGTTAAATGTGCCAAAGGAAATGAGGGCCTCCAGCCCGGCAGCCCGGCAGATGGCCCGGCCCCAGGCGCAGGGGCACTGCGGGGTCCCAAGTGGAGCGGTGGCCCGGAGCGGGGCACGCCTGTGGTCAAATTCCTCTTCGGTAAATTCTTTTCTCCAAAATTATTCTTCAGAATGAATCTTTAGGACATATAACCACGCTGAACTTGGGGATCAGGGCACATACAGGCCCTGTTGTCACTGTCGTCTCCCCCCCACTGCCCCCGGCCGTCCCCTCCCTCAGCTCTTCACCCCCAGCTCCCCCCCTCCCCGTTCCCCTCTTTCTTTCAGCCAGCTCTTTTGTTTGTGTTTCTCGTATCCGAGACACCACACGCCGTCTGTGTCTGGTGCATTTCGCTTATCACAAGAGTCTCGGGGTCAGCACCAACTCCGACCAGGGTCCTGTGACCCACATGGGCCCGCGATGTGGGTGCCTGCCCTGAACAACCCTGAGAGCAGGTGGGGGCCACCAGGGCAGGGTGGCAGGGGCAACAGGAAAGCGACCGGCCACCTCCACCTCCCAGTCATTGCTGGTGTGCGTTGTCCACCCCAGGGTCCAGCCCAGGCTCCTCCCAGCGGTTCCCTCTTTTCACACCTCATGCTGTTCCCTCACAGTCTTCCAGCAGCTACTTTCTGCCCGCCCCCAACCTCTCTCAAGCTAAAGTGTTCGTGCCTACCCCTCCAGCTGGGCCAGAGGCCAGGCAGGCAGACACCAGTAAGGGAGACAAGCGCGGCCTTTGGCAGCAGACGTGGGTGGAGTCCCTCTTTTGTTCCTTGTCCACTGTTCAGATGACCACCCTCTGGGCCTCAGGTGCCCATCTGTGGAATGGGATGTCATGGGGATCCCATGTGTCTGTGCAGAGCCCCAGGGCTCCTCAGTATGTCACGACTGAGAGTGAGCCTCACTGGAAGGTCGTACCAGACTCTACGTGACAATCTCGGCCACTTGTCAGCAACACAGAGCTAGCCACAAGTCCCACGGCACTGGGGCTACTCTGGGGCACAATGACATCACCTATGCAAAGGGCTTAAGTTGCCCCAGGTGGCGCTGTCATTATTCAAAGGTCCAGTGGTCTTTCCACTGAACAGGTTTCCTCCGATTAAAAACAAAGGCACTGCCCTGTCCCACGTTGATACTCTTAAATGGCTGGTTTCTGAGACAGAGTCTCACTCTGCAGCCCAGGCTGGTCCTGAACTCACTTTGGAGTCCAGGTTGGCCTTGGACTCATGGTGATCCTCCTGCCTCAGCCTGGATTTACAGGCATGCACCACCACGTCCAGCTTATGTGGTGCTGGGGAATCAAACTCAGGGCCTTCAGGGTTTTTGTTTTTAACAAGCAGAGAGTACTCAAAAATACTTCTTACACTGCCAAATTTCCTTTAAGCCTTGGGTACATACCGTATTAAGGACATACTTGAATTAATGCTGAATGGAAGTCTTCAATGAATAATCACGTTCTCTATTCCAGATGACTAGATTTAGATACCTGAGTCCTTCTGAGTGTTGTTCTATAGCCAACAATAAGAAGTCTTTATTAAAATGCTGAAAAGTATCAAACAGTGATTATAAGTTAGAAAACAACTTTAAAAAAGCAGTCCCTTTCTTTGCCTTACACCATACACGCTGTAGTGAGGTAGGCATTATTCGCTCTTGGCCATGCTCTGTTCCAGTTTTGTCTTTTGGGATCCTGGGAACCAAGCTACAGCCTCCACCCTGAGCTACATCCCCAGCCCATACTTTAGTTTGGATTTTCAGGCAGGGTCTTGCTAAGTCACTCAGTTGCCCAGGCTGGCCAAGAACTTGTGGTCCTCCTGCCTCAGTCTTCCAGTGCGCTGGGAAGACAAGCTTGCATGACCAAGATCCAATTGTCAGCCTGTGTTTTCGAAGCAAAAACACACGTGGGTACTAAGAACCCTACCACTGTGTAACTTAGTGTGAGAAGAATATGCTATGTTAGCAAGCGATGGTACCTCACGTGACAGCATCTCGCGACAGGTGGCAGTCCCCAAGAAAAATTAAGTCATTGCTCAAATGGACAGTTAACGTGAAGGCAACCTGCCCTGCCGTGCTTCCGCGGGCCCAGCGAACACAGGCTCTCTTTTTTCAAACACATACCTTCTGTTATCCTTGAATTATTTCGCTCCACTGATCATTTCCTTGCAAACAAAGTGAAAAGCTCCAGTCCACACTGTGTTTTTATACACCTTGCTTTTACTGAGTGGTTGGTTACTCAATTTTCTGCTGCCACTGGGGCACGGTCCTTTGTCCCTGATCTGGCAATGCCATTCTCTGGCCACTGAGATTCACTGTTCAACACATGATTTTTTTTTTTCCTAAGAGGTCTGATAGGAAAAGACGGACTCGAGCCAACACTTCCGGCACATTCGTTCTGGTTCCTGAGCGGACGCTTCTTCTGGATCCAGCCCCACCAGGAGGGTCGGAAAACTGCAACCATCAGCCAAGCTGGAGAAGACCGGAAGGAGCCAACGTTTCCTTTCATTGCCAAAGAGTCGTCTCCAGATTTCACCGTACCCAAGAGAGAGCCCACATCCGGCGGGTCCATCGGAGAACGTGGGTGCTCAGACCGACTCGATGGTCGTCCTGCTCTCTCCAACCAGCCAGCAGTGGTAGCTGACCATGCAGACGACGCTGAGTGAGAACATCACAGACACAAAGGGTGTGGAACCCGGCGCGGGGTCCGTCAGCTCACCTGCCCAGAATTTCAGAAATTCCTCTAAGACCACTGCAGCCACGAAGAGGCAGGACAACAGGGAATAGAGTAAAAACAGCACGAAGAACTTGTAGTGGGAGAAGCCCACACAGTTATTCACCCAAGGACAGTGGTGAGCCAGTTTCAGAACGCACGTGTCATACACCGGGTAGTGACGGGTCCAGTCGGGCTTAATCGACTGGCATGTCCCACAGTGCCTGACAGGTGGAGACGGGCAGGCCTCTCACTGCCCTTCTCAGCGCCTGATCTTCCTCTGCAGAAGCAGGCAAGTGGAACTCCTTGGATGGGTGGCGGGAGATGTGAATATCGTCACCCAAAAAGACCCCACCAGCCACCTGTGGGTGCCTCTGGCGGTAGAGCCGGGAGGGATGGGCTGGTGCTGTACCCGCTGCACTAGGCCCCAGCCTTTCCTCCATGCTATTCCAGGACACCTGATGACTTCATCGGGGTCCAGGGAAGACCAATTAACGGGCCAAGAGGCGAGTCTTGCTGCAGCCTGGGGAAACCCAGGCAGGGCCATGCACCCGGCCCAGAAGGTCTGCGTGCCCTGTGCTGCCCCTCCCCAACATGGCGTCCGGCCATCACCTGGGCGGTGAGCACTCACTCAAGTCACAAACAACATCGCTAGAGACCACACAGTGACCATGAATGTTTGCCATCTTGTGTGGCCGTGTTACCGTGACCCAGGCGACAGGGGCTGGACACACCTGCTGGAGGTTAGTGGGCACTGGTGTCACAGTGTGCCCAGGGAGGGCTCACCTGCTGCAGGACTCCAGCGAGTACCACGTGAGCCTCATCTCTGGACAAGTGTCCCCTGGCAGGGCAGAGCAGCCTGATGGAGATTGGCACAGCCCAGGCTGGCAGCCTGAGCTCCTGACTGTCTGCCCAGGGCTCTGCCAGCACAGCACGCCGCACCAGGGGAAGCTGTGGGAAGCGGGCCAGGGAGGCCAAGGACTTCACCGAGGTGAGTGGTCACCCGGCGGCCAGTGTGCAGCAGCCAGACCCCAGGGACCTGCCACTGTCTGTGCGCCTTTGTCCAGGGCCCGTTTGCTTCCAAGGAGGGAAGAGTCACTCAGCTGCCCAGGCGGGGCTCAAACTTGCCATCCTCCTGTCTCAGCCTCCCAGAGTGCTGGGACCACAGGCCTGCTGCCCACCCAGACCAGTGGGGAGATCAGGAATGCGAGGTCAAAGCCAAGTTTCCTCTTGACCACAGGCTCAACTTTCCCCTGCGACCGCTCGGCACACTGAACAGGAGGCCGGGGAGCATCGGGAAAAGAGGGAGGGATCCAGAGGAGGAGGGAGAAAGAGAGGAGGAGGCGAGGCTCCGCTGGCCGGCTGGTCCACCTGCCGGCACCATATCGTGGACGCTTGTTTCCTTTCTGTTCTTCCCTGGAGGGGGGGGGGGGAGGCGCCGGAGGGGAAGGGAGGACCAGGGATGTGTCTCAGAGCAGAGGACCCAGCACCCGAGCCCCACACCCCTGGGCTGGCACCTGTCCCCTTACCCTGAGGCACCAGCAGTGCCCAGGGCCACCTGGCCAGGAAGAGGCGAGCAGGACAGAGCGGGGGCTGCCTTCAGCAAGTGTCCTCCGGCTCCACGGGTGGAAAGGTGCCGCCACGGGCCACCTCTGAGTATCCACTGCTGCGGCGGTGAGCAGCTAAGCTAATTTCACAGCAGAGGTTCCTCCCAAGGTCCTACTGCGGCAACGGGCTCGCGAGAACACCAGCTTTCATCAGACAGAGGGAAGCGACTGGGCCCTGCTCACACAGCCTTCACTGCACGAACGTCAGCGCGTGTCCCCGCAAGCGGGGCCTGGGAATCCGGGAATCCAGGCAGCTGAGGCAGGAGGACTGCTGTGCGCTGGAGGCTAGCCGGGGCTGCAAGCACCCAGGAGGAAGTCAGCTGATACTTGTGTGTGTGTGATCTCAATGAATCGGCCTCGCTTGAAACTGTATATTCAAAATCTGGGCCTATAACCCTAGCACCGTGGGAGGCTGAGGCAGGAGGATCTCAGGCCTGAGCCCCGCCTGCGCACCTTAGCAAGACCCGGTCTCAAAATCAAATAAGAAACATGGGTTGGGGACGTAGCTCAGTGGCAAGGCTCTAGGCTGGATGTCCAGCACCACAGAAACCCAACCCAACACCCATGAGCGGCACTGGGGAAAGACAGCAGGGAACTGATTCCTTGGGGAACCATCGGGGAGCTATGCACCCAATTCCCAGCGGCTTTGTTCCTAACGGATTCAGACCGGAAACACCCCAAATGTCCTACAACAGGGACGCAATGGGTCCCCCAGAATACTGTTCTGCCCAGCAATAAAAAACCAGTGAACTGTGGACACCCAGAATAACATGGACACTACTCCACAAAGGCCCGGCGAGGCAAAGTTCCTCACCCAGGGGGTCCAAGGACAGGCAAAGCCAACAGCCAGTGACAAGCAGGGCCCTGGGACCTCTGGAGGTGGCCGGGCATGGGGAGCTTTTGGAAATGAGGACGCTGAGTCTGCCTTCAATGCGATGCACATTACATTCAGTAGAACAGGCCGCACCTCACAGGACAGAGACCAGGCCTTAGTGAAGGCTTAAAAAAACCCACCAGGAAATAAAAAATTTCTTGTCTCCCACAAGGACTTTTCTCCATGTTCTCTCTGAATACCCATCTTCTGCCCACCCTCAGAGCATCTGAAATTTCAAATCCCTTTAAAAAAAAAAATGCCAGGGCTCATTCAGAGTTTTCCAAGCACACAGCTGTCACCTGACATACTGCCCACCTACCGATGCGGGTACACGTTCGCACCCCCACCCACGTGCACAGACACACTCCCGGGCACACAGCACACAGCTTCTCCTGCCATCTGCGACCCAACGCCAAGAATAGCAAGGAAAACACTCCCCGAAATGGCGGTTCGAGAGTCTACGGGATTGTTTAAACCCAGCTGTGTGCGCCGATCTCCGATAAATGAGGTAACTAGGCCAAACACCCCAGGACTTTTCAACATGACCTTGGTCACCTGACTACAGGTCAACAGGATTGCGATGACATCGTCTGGCAGAGCACGTTAGGAGGACCAAGGCGTGCTGACAGACAGGGAACGGATGGTCTCCGGGATCTGAGAATGGGGCAATGTGTGTGTGTGCGCGCACACACACACACACACACACACACACACACACACACAGGTGACAGATCATTCTAGAAGGAGTCTTAGTCAACAGTAAATGGGCAGCCTCAAGAGACGGACACAGAGGGTGAGGGGACCAGATATCCGGAGAAGGCTGTGTCTTTCACTCTAAGCCTTTTGAACTATCAGTATTTAAAATGGTGTTCACGGGCTGGGGGTGTAGCTCAGTGATTTGAGGGCTGGCCTACCAAATGTGAGGCCTCAGGGTCAAGCCCCCAGCACCACAGAAACCGGGCATAGGGGCGCACGCCTGCAACACCAGCACTGACAAGGCTGAGGCAGGAGGATTGCTGTGAGTTCGAGGCTAGCCTGGGCTACCTTGTGAGTACAGGACCAGCCTGGACTACACAGCAAGACCATAACTCAAAACAAACAAACACAAATGATAACCTAAAATTGTGTTTCAAGATGGTAACTGGTTACAGTTAAAGTCTATGCCTTTTATAAAAAAATAAAATGTCCTCTTAAATTCACTGGCTTTCTCTTTCTTTTTTCTGGAATTACTTATCGCTCTTGTTGCAATTATTATTAATTATTATTATTAATATCTAACACTGGAGACTGAACTCAGAGTCTTCACAATTGAGCTACACCCCCAGCCATTTTCATTTTTGATTTTGAAGCAGGCTCTCATTAGGTTGCTACATTGCCCAGGCTAAGCTAGAACTAGCAATCTTCCTGCCTCAGCCTCCCGATGTGCTGGGATGACCGACCTGCACCACCAGGCCCGGCTTCACTGGCTTTCTCTAACCTGCAGCCCACCAGAGTGTAGCTGGCTTTGGTTACCAGACACGCCTAAAACAGCTGCCCCAAGAGTCTGGCTGGTGTGCTGCTTTCCCTGCACAGAGCCAGGTCCCTGGTCAAGCCACAGGATCCATCCTGCCCCCATGACCCCTCCCCATGTCCCCACTTGTCCATATGGCCCTGATGGCATAGCCCAGGTTAGCAGCTGTTTCCTCTGTCCAGCAGGCCCCAGAGGTGCTCGGCAGGAGCCGCACCCTCTCCCCACAGAGGTGGCTGGAAACAAGTAACCCCGCGTGTACACAAGTGCTTTCCTGGAGGGCCAAACCCAACATCGAGAGAGGGTCATGGTCGACAAGGCCCTGTGAGAACACAACGGTGCTCCTACCTACGAGGGAAGTGGCGGTCCCCAACTGGACATCCTCAGAGCCGGCGCTGAGCCGGGGCAGCAGGAAATGCAGCCACTCGGCCCAGGAACGCTGAGGCGGAGAGCTCCCGTGACCTTACAGTTTGCACTTGTTCTGGGGAGGCTCTCGCCCCGGGTGTGCATGGGTGTGCTTGCTCTCCACTTCCCGTCTGCCACCCTCAGCCGAGACATCTCAGGGGTCGGGTGGAGGCTTGGAAGCTAGCCAACCCAGGTTCCAATCACAGCTCTACCTGTCACAAGCCGGGTAACACGGCCCTGATGTTCTCATCGTATGAAGGGACAGTGTCAGTATGATGCAGGAAGCCCTCGGGGACATGGTGACGCTCTTGGAGCGGTGCCTAGTGCACACCTGGCGGCCTGCGAATGCGGGGTCGAGTCATGTCTGTATTTCACACCCATACCCAGCACCACAGTCAACTTACGTCTGTCCTGAAGTTTTTTTGTTTTGTTTTGCTTTGTCTTCTGGGGTACTGGAGATTGAACCCAGAGCTTTCCCACTGAACAACGTCCTCTCGGTTTTATATTTGTTTATTTTAAGATGGAGCCTCATTAAATTGGTAAGCAGCCCAGGTTATGCTCAAACTTGGGACCTTCCTGTCTCAGCCTCCCAGAACTACACCCTGCTTCGAGGAGGCTGAAGATATTGCCGGCCATGATGATAATTTTTTTGACCACAGAATCCTGAGCTCGCCCCTCTCTTCTACAAGGATCCATCCTATTCCGCTTGAGGAAAATAAAGTGGGGCCCGGTGGCACAGGCCTGTCACCCCAGCACTCCAGGAGGCTGAGGTGGGAGGATTGCAAATTCAGGCCCAGCTGGGCAACCTAGCCACTAGCACTATAGCAAGACCCTGCCACAAAATAAAAAATAAAAAAAGGGCCAGGCGCATAGCTCAGGATGAAAGTCCCGGGTGTGTCTGCTCAGCTATTCCAGGGCAGAGAACCCAGGCGAAAGGAAGGCAGCAGCCCCATGGAGCCGGCAAAGGCTGGCGACCATGCTGGCTCCCACGTCCACATCTGCACGGACAGCCAGGCCCATCCCCCGCACAGTAGAGACCCCACAGCAGAAGGCAGGGGCCGGGGGCAGGCGCCCAGGCCCATGACCTGATCTACCCAGGCTGCCTCAGAGCATAATTTGGGCGGCTTTCTAAATTTTCCCTAAAGGCCACAGTGCAACTCACTGGGGTTGGCTCTAATTTCAGCCTCTGTAAATCAGCTGCTTTTAAAATGCCAGAGAGGATGCAGGAGTGTCCATCCTCAGACTAGGAAGCCTCTCTTCTCCCTTCTGGGGATCACAGCGAGCTCCCCTGACTCCGTGCGCCTCTGTACATACCCGGAGGGGACACATACAAAGGATGGACTTCACACAATGATTTCTGGAAAGATGTACAGAAAGAACTCAAAGGAGAGACCACCAGGCGAATTCCAGAACGTTCCACAGCCCGCTTGTACAGGCCCAGGGAAGGCCCAGCGCAGGCAACGTAGCGGCTCGGTGAGATCCCATTCTCGAATCCAAATATAAAAACGGGCTGAGGACTCCACCCCTGCTGGACCCCTTCCCCAAAGAGTTAGAGTCATCGTACAAGAGTGATACGGAAACGCCCAGGTTTCTAGCAGCACAACATAGCAGTGACCCCTGGAAGCAGCTGACACGGGTCCTCCGACAGATGAACGGATAAAGTATATTTACACAGTGGAGTGCTACTCTGCCCTAAAGAATGATAAGTTTGAGTCATTTCTCGGAAAATAAATGCACCTTGATACCATCATGCCTAGTGAAACTAACTGGATGCCGATGGTTAAATATCACATAGTTTTTCTAATATGAGAAAGCTGATTAAAAAAGTAAAAGAGAGAAGAAAAGAGGAATACAGTCTGTGGAGAGGGAAAGGAAAGATGGGTGGGGAGGGAGTAGGGAAACACAAATGATCAGGACACCATATGTATACGCATCATGCCTCAGGCTGTGTGTTGTGATTATGTATCACAAATGCATACTCATAAAAAATTTGCCCTGAAAAAGCAGGAAGGTCAGAGATGAAAATCAAGGATGAATGTGCTGGATCCCCAGGGCCAGAAAAACAAAATAATAAAATAAAATAGTGAAATGAAACAAATCTTCAAGTTGGGAACTCCTACTGCCACAAGTTACCTCTCTCCTCCAAACCCACAGACAGCCTGATGTTCCCGCAGCTCCTGGCATGACCATGCTGCCCTCCGGCGACCGGAGGACCTTCTCCCCTTCCCTTCCTCCGTGCCAAACTCTCACCTCTGAAGAGTCCAAAGGAAACTGACCCCCGTTCCAGCCCACCTCCCCCTGGAGCCTGTGGTCCTGGGGCCCTCCAAGGCTACCTGCCACCGTTCAGGCAGAGCTGGCTCCGATCCCCACCAGGAGCCCTGGGGCAATACCACGCCCTTACCAGGTGCTCCATCAGGACACACCAGGACAGCCCAGGTGCCACCACACCGCCATGACACTCAGAGAAGCGTTGTATGGAAGATGCTGCCCTCTGGTCAACCCCCTTCTTTTTCCTTTGCGGTGCTAGAGATTGAGCCGGGGGCTTCACCCTGAGCTCCACCCTCAGCCCAGCTTTGCTTTTGCTATAGAGACAGGGCCTTGTAAATTGCTAAGCTGCCTGGCGATCTTCCTGCTTCAGCCTCCCAGAGTGCAGGGATGACATGCCTGTGTCCCCAGGTCCCACTGTGTCCCCGGTCGACCTACTCAAACCACCCTCTTTCATTTTGCTGCAGTGCCCATCTTGAGCCCAGTGAAAGCCCCTGCACACCCCAAACCAGGGATCGCTTCCAGCTGCTACCAAGCTTCCTAGGACTTTCCAAAGCAACAGCCACGCCAGCCACGCACATCACAGAGTCCAGGTCCGTTCTGGGGAATTACTTGCTTATGCTGGGACTTCCCAGTACTCTTCCAATTCTCCTGCGTTCAGCTAGAGAAGTGTTCCAAAGCGGGAGAGAGTGAGTGCACTCCAAGTCGCCGTGTGGCCTCCACTTCCCCGCGGACCCCACGGTCCTCCAAGTCCTGATCAGAGCCTCCCAAGGTGCCAAGTAAGACCATTTCACGGCCCAGCTGGCCACCTGCCTCTCCAGAGCCGGCCTCAGTCCTCCAGCCCCTCACATCCATCTGTTACCTATGTGCTGCCTTCTGGTCACTTAGGCTCTTGGCCCAGGCCCAGAGTATTAGAGTTTTCACAAAAGGCAGAATCGACATAAATTATAACAAAAAGGATCTATCGGGAAGGCTGACAAGCCTGAGGACAGAGATGGTCCAAGATGGCGGCCTGGAAATGAGGGAGCTGGAGGGTCTGATGGCCGCTCAGCCCCAAGCTAGAACCCGTCCGGGACAGCAGGGCAGCCGGTGAGAGTCTGCTGTGGATCTGGGTTGTTCGAAGAACAATAGCAAAGACCGGAGCCTGAAGATCAGCAAAGGGCGGGCAGGTGCAAGTCGAGACTGGAGTGCATCTGTGCTGACGATCTGCACGTGTAGCAAGTCAGCATAGACAATTGCTAAGGTGAGAGCTTTCCCGAAGGTGCTGTGACAATCTCACTTCTTCCTTCCTTTTATACCCTTGGAGTTCCAGTTGGCCCTCCCACATCTGGGCGGGTGCTCTTCCCTCATTGGCCAGCCCACACATCACTCACACTCCAATCCAGCTGGTTCACAATTCCCAGTCCAGGCGTGGTTCCTGATTGCCTCAAATTGACATAATCTCTCCAACCGTCACACCCAGGAACATGGAAAGTCACGTGCCACCAACCAACCAGTGCCGAGAGCAAGCTGCAGGAAGAGCCGAGACTGTTCATTTGGAAACCACAGGCCCAGAGGTGGCTCACCCCTTCTTCCTGTTTCAACTCCAAATCCTCAGTCCTTTTCACCCGGGGTCCCCTCCATCCGATTTCAGGAAAGGCCCTGTCCTCCGAACATACCCAAGCAGCACTTCCTGGCCAGTGGCTCGGAAGGGACAGCCGGGGTAAACATCCGGGGCTGCTATAAATAACCAGCGTTGTCAGCCGGAGCCTCCACCCTGCCTGGGAGGTGTGTCAGCCCAGAGAATCTTCCAGAAAAGATATTACTTCGCATTACTAGACATAATTTATTTATTTATTGTGGTAGTAGGGACCCAACCCAGGACTTGCTCAGTAAGACACCCAAAGCAGAGAAGATAATACCAGGAATCAGCACATGCGGTTATGTCAAATTTAAATCCTGCACCACAAAGGAAACAGTCAACAGAGTGCAGAGGACACCCGCGGGAGGGGAAAAAAAGTTTTTACCAGCTACTGCTCAGACAGCGGACTATTATCTAGAATATATGAAGAGCTGAAAAAAATTAGACCTCCCCCCAAAATAAAAGACCCAATCAAAAAATGGGCCGCCAAAATAAAACAGATCGCAGAAGAAGTCTGAACGGCCAATAAATCCATGAGAAGATGTTCAGCATGTTTAGTCACCAGAGAAATGCAAATCAAAGCAACACCGAGGTTCCCTCTGACGCCAGGAAGAACGGCTGGCATCGAGAAGTCATAAAACAACAAATGCTGCTGAGATCGTGGGGGAAGGGGCCCTCCGACACGGCTGCTGGGACTCTAAGCTGGTATGGCCGCTGTGGAAAGCAGTGTGGAGATTCCTCAAAGAACTGAAAACAGATATCCCACTTGGCCCAGGTGCACCTCTTCTGGGGATCCGACACAACTGACAACCGCCAGATCTTGGAAACAGCTGATAGGCGCATCCACAGACGAAGGCACAAGGATGTGGCCATTCCACACTGTGGAGTACTACTCTGCCATAAAGAAAACCGGCTGGAATCCTCTGGAGGAATATGGAGGTACCGTGAGACCATCACGCTTACTGAAGTGAATCAGGCTCAAGGTTAAACATCGCGTGGTTTCTCTAATACGAGGAAAACCAAACCATAAATAAAAGTGAGAGACGCAGAAGACAGTAAGAGACAGACTCTGTGGAGAGGGAAGGGAGTGGGGTGGAGGGGGGAGAGGGATCAAGATGCAGTAGGTAAACGCAGCCATGTCTCGAGCTGACTGGAATGTCAATGAAAGAAATTTAAAATTTTTTTTTAAAAAACATTATATTTTTATCCTGAACCAGCAAAGAAAGCCCAGGATATCAGATTTCCTCTTAATCCTCTTTTGAGATTAATGGTTTCTTTACAGCCCTGAGTTCTGGCTAGGGGAGCAGCTTACACCAGAGAGGACTTTCCCTGTGAGGCCATTACCTGGTCCCAGGACGCGAGGCTGTGACCTCTCTACTCCAGGGCTGAGGGGCCAGCGTAGCCAAGGGCCTGGAGCCCTGAAGCCGACGGTTCTCCAAGAAGCGCTGAAGCCAACACCCTATTGGTGAGTTCTGGAGAAGTTGTGCTGCCTCTGCCCCCCAGCCTGGAATGCGGGGTGAGACCTAAGATGCCTTCTGGGGTCTCCTCTCGGGACAGGGGCACATGTGACTAACACAAGCAACACCATCACATCAAAAAGAAGGAATCTCGCCATCTCGCGCCCCCAAGCACCCCCCAGGAGAATCAGGGCCTCTCCTCTCCCCCAAAGCAGAGCGATGCGCCGCTATGCACGTATGCCCCTTCTCCACACGCAGCAACTGAGGTTACGGAGCCCGGCCTGGCAATCCGGCGACTTCAAGAGACCCCATCTCAAAACCACAAGTGAAAATGGGCCTGTCATCCCAGCACTCCGGGGGCCTGAGGTGGGGGGGGTGGGGGGTGGGGACAGATGGCAAGTTTGAAGCCAGCCAGGGCCACTTTGCACTTAGCAAGACTCTGTCTCAAAATCAAAATCCAAAACAATGGGCCCTGGGTGCCATTCCCAGTACCACAGGAAAAAAGAAAAAAAGATCCTACATATTTTGTTCATTTGCCCACCCCCACGGGGGTGAGTGTGGCCCCGAGCACTGGGGCAGGAAGGAGAGCAGAGAGGTTTTGGGGGAGGTTGGGTTCTGATGCAGGTGCAGCTGCCGTCCACACAGTGAGCACTCCCTGGCTTCTTGGGGTGGCGACGACTCCAGCAGACCCCTGAGGGCTGCCAGGCAGGAACCTGGGGGCCCCTCCAAGTCCGAGGCCTACAGCAGTCAAGGGGCTCTGTATCCATCCCAGAGGGAGAATCAAAAACCCATCTGGTTCACCATCTCCAACCTCCGGCTTGGGCTTCAGGATTCTGCCCAACGCGGCCGCAAAGCCCTGGTCCAGTGGGAGCCAGCTCACCCTGGCGGCTGGGGTGGTGATCCTGGGCATCGCGCCAACCTGAGGTCCCCCACCCCAAGCCTCGCCAGTCCCCACCGGTACCTTCTCTGACAATCCTGGAAGGACACGCAGTGGGTTCACTTAGATATCCATGTTGGGCACATCACAGGTCGGCGGGACGAACTCTCTGAAGAGTCACAAATGGTCCACCGATCTCAGCTGCATTTCACCTAAGAGCCGATGAAGGCTCTCTGAAATGCGCCCGCGAAGGCAGTGGGCACTACAGACATTTGTGCATATGTGGTACTGACGTTCGAGCCCTGGCCCCTCTCTGACCTACACTTCCTACCCATTTTTTTTTTTTTTTTTGAGACAAGCTCTCGCTCAGTTACGAAGTTATCCAGCAGGCTGGGCTCGACCTTGGAGTCCTCCTGCCTCAGCCTCCCAGAGTGCTGGGATGACAGGCGTGTGCCACCAGGCCCAGCAGGGCATCTCAGATTATCCTACAGATCCCTGACAAAGATCCCAGAGGTTGTCCCGTTTCCCAGAATGAAATTAGAGACAAGGCAAGATATAGACCCTGCTCTGCCCGTGTCCTGCCCCCTGCTGCCTCGTGTGGCCTCCGGGAGCAGGGCCCGGAAGTCCTGAGCACTGGTCCCTGCGTGGCTGGTCCCTGGGCGACCTCTCTGTCCTTCCCCGACCTCTGTTTTGTTTTCTCTTCGTTGAAAAGGGAGGGCCGGCTGGCCGGGCTCCTGTTGACACTGCGTCCCCCACAGCGGCGACAGGAGTCCAGGATGAGGGAGACCCACCCTCCGCCTCTCCAGCCAACCCCCCACTCGGAAACGTGCCCTCCGCCAGGAGCTGCTTTGCGCCGGTCACCCGGATGGGCCTTCTGCCTCCTTCTCCTAACCCAGCGTGCCCTCACCCCGAGGCAGGCAGGAGTCACTTTAAGGCCATTCTTGAAAAAGGCTGATGTGTGGCAGGGAGAAGCCAGGAGTCCGGTGCTCGGGGCCAGGGAGGCGGCGACTGGGCCTCTGACCCTGGCCCGGTGATGGCTCGGGAAGGCAGCGGGGCCATCAGCTCACGAGGAGATCACCGTCCCCAGAGACTCTGCATGCCGGATCTCCTCGCTGAAGGCTCAGTGACCCCACGCCAGCCCAGCTGCTGGAAGGACCCGGAAGCCCTGCACGTGGATTTTTCAACAGCTGTGCTTTTCCCGCGTTTGTCCTTTAGTAATTTCTTTTTAATAAAGCAAAAACTTTCCTTAAGGTGTGGATTTACCCACGAAAGCTTCGTGACGCTAACGGGACCGCTTGGGATTGAGCCAGCCGCCGGGCCCCTTGGCGAGCTCACGTCACCGCTAAAGGACTAAACGTCGCACGGAAGCGGAGACAGGGCTACTGAGAACTCCGCTCTGCCAGGCCCCGCGGTACCGACCTGCCAGCCCAGCACTCCGGGAGGCCGAGACGGGAGGTTTACAAGGGCAACTCAACCCGCCTGGGTGAACCGTGTCTCAAAATCAAAAACTAAAAATGGGCTAGGGATGTGGTCAGTGTAAAGGCCCTGGGCTCAATACTCAAGAAAGAAAGAAAACAAAAGAAAAGAAAGAAGAGAAGGAGAAAAAACAAAATGGATTAAGCGTGTACCCTGAGGGTGTACGCCAGCTGTCCTCAGGAGAGCCAGAGCATCTTACCAGCTCCAGCGCCCCACCTGCTCATGAGTTAAATAAAGTATATACTATTAATTTCATATCTGTTATAGTCAAGATTTTTTAAAAATACACAACTTCTTTAAAACATATAATTCTTAAAAATTTGTTCAAAAATCCTTTTTTTCTAGCCTGCTGCCTGGGACAGAGAAGCTGCCATCTTGGGCCATAAAACCAAGCCCCTCAACCCCCAACCCCTGCTAGAAGGGTCCCGGGGTCCTGGGCCTTAGCCCAGACTGACTTCATTGTCCGTTTGCTTGTTTTCTTGGAGCGAGAACTGAGGCCGGGGCCTCCACACCGACATACCATTCCCAGCCCAATTTTTATTTCTGACTCAGAGACAAGTTCTAAGTCACTAAGTTGCCCACGCTAGGTTTGAACTTGGGCTCCTCCTGCCTCAGTCTCCCAGAGTGCTGGGATGACAGGCTTGCTCGTACCTCCGTGCCTGGATTCTACTCAGACTTCTCAGACTTTCAAATGTGAAAAAAAAAAAACCACGCCTGTTTTCCTCGCCGCTGTCCCTGGGTCCTCCTGCTGCGGTCAAACCAAACAATGGATTCAGGAGAAGTTGGTTCTAAGAGGACAGTGCGGATGTCACCTGTCCTCCAGCAGGTCCTCCTGTCCACAGGCCTCATTCGTCAGGCACGGTGACGGTGCTCTCAGGCCCCAGAGCCCTTCCTCGAAGCGCTCGCTGCTCAAGGTCACGTTCTAGGCGGCCATTATTAGCAGCAGGGAGAATTACGAGTGACATTTAGGTACCTCTCCTGCTGCGGGCCACACATCAGCAGATTATTTCCTGGCTGTCCGGGTTTTCCGGCTGACACCCTTCTTACTGTAGGGGAGGGTTTCGGCAGCCAGCGAGGGGGGCCAGGCCTGAGGCCGGGTCTCCTCCTTCCCATCTGTGACTCGCCCAGCCCAAGGCCTGTCCCCCCTCCTGGGGTGTCAGCCTCTTCCCCAGACACGGCAGAGGGCTGTCCCTGGGGCAGGTGAAGGCGGTCACGAGGGAGGCGTGGTGCTCATCCGAGAACACTGGCCTGGCCGCAGGAGGGGGGCTGCCTGTCCTGACACTCCCCAGACTCTCACTCCGTTAAAGCTCTGCATCCCAAAGCTTTCCATACCTATAAAAATATATAATAATACAATTCAAAAGTGTGCTTGCTCAGGACGAGCTTATCATCTTTGAAGGAGTGCTAGAACTGTAGGAAAAATGACAGTTGGGCCTGGTGGCACACTCCTGTCTTCCTAGCGCTTTGGGAGGCTGAGGCAGGAGGATCCCAAGTTGCAGCCTACCCCAGACAGCTTAGTGAGATTCTGTCTCAAAACAAAAAAATGAAAGGGTTCTGGAGATGTCGCTCATGTGAAGGACCTGGGTTCAACGCCAAGGAAACAGCCACCAAAAATAAAAAAAATTATACAAGCTCTAAAGTAAAGGTACAGGGTGTCCCAGAAGTTGTCACGCACAGAAAAAATCGACAAACTCTTGGGGTCACCTATAGAGAGAGAAGGAGGCAGGAGGACCGGAAGGCCAAGTCCAGCCTGCGCCACTCAGAAACTTAGGGGACCCTGCCCCTGAATCCAATATTTAAAAACCACAGCCAGAAAGGTGAGGGATGGAGCCCCGGGCGTGATCCTCAGGACCACAGGGGGGAAAAGAGAGGAAAGAAACAAACTCTGTATTTCTCTCCCTGGGGCCCTGGAATGAAACTTGGCCTGGCATCACTGTGAACATCTTGAGCTGGGTGGGCCAGGGGCAGGACCGGCCCGGCCCATCGCACTCGCAGGCCGTGGGGCGACCGATCCCAGCAGCGCGGTGGGCTGCAGAGGGAAGGGCTGGCCGCGGGCGTAAGGCCGCTCCACAGACAACACACCCGGGGGCCGGTGGAGGCGACAACTGTGCCATCTGCTCCCACGGCACCTGTGGCGTCTCCTCGGAAGGCTGTGAAGAGCCGGGCCGGGCGTCCGGGGACTAGCACTTGGCTAGAGTCGGCACTGCTGATGGCGGCGTCCCTTAGAGACGGCAGCCGCCGCCCTGGCGATGCGCCACGGCTCTTCTTCCCTAATCTCCGCCCTAACACCTGTCAATGAACCCACCAGGTATGTTTTTTGGGTGCCTGTCACGTGTCCTTCAAGACGGTGAAAACAAAAAAAGGACGTTAAAGGGACCAAGAAGCCAGCAGAGCCCAGTCTGTAACCCCAGCATTCTGGGAGACTGAGGCAGGAGGATCTCAGGTCCAAGAAGCCCAGCCTGGGTAAATCAAAACTTTTAAAAATGGGCTGGAGAAGATATTACAGTTCAGTGCTAAGGCCCTGGGCGCAAACCTCCCAAATAAATGAAGCGACAAGTTGACTGGGGTGGGGAGGTGGGGACTTCCTTCCTACCAGCAAGGTCAGAGTGCAAGACCAGTTTAGGGGACAGGATGTGGCAGGCCTGACCAGGACCATCTGGGTGTACGGATCAGGGCAGCTGGGAAGATGGGACAGTGTCCACGGACAATCCAGCCTCAGGGGCCAGCCGTCCAACAGGAGGGTGTAGAGAAATGTCCCTGCTGTTTCCGAAAAGGGGACGGACGGCCCGGCTGGAGCAGAGGTGGGGTGGGTGGGCGGAGCAGAGAGGCTACCACCCTGGAATCGCCTGCAGGACCTGCCAGAGGGGGCCCAGGGGTCCAGGATCCTGGGATCCGAGGGGACGTCTCGGATGTGCATTGCCAACGGGGTCGCAGGCTGCGCTGCCCTGGCCAAGGTGACAGTCTGAGAAGCTCCCAAGGCCAGACTGCAGAGCCAGGAGTGCTGTGGCGCTGGGAACTCTGGGAGATCTCTCCTCGAGGAAGAGGAGGCTGAGCTGAGAGTTGGGTCCTTCTCACCCGCCCTGTTCCACCCGTACCCACGGCTTTCCGGTCCTTCGCTTGCTGTTTCTGAGCAGACGGGAATGGCACACGTTGGCTGCGGCCTCCTCCTCTGAGGAGCCCTCCCAGTTCCCGCTTCTGCGTGAAACACGTTAATAAACCCCGATGAAACGATCAGCCACAATTCTGGGCCATCAGCCAAGGCCTCAAAACACATTGGACCTGGAGGCGGTACAGGCCTGCCACTCCAGCATTCTGGGAGGCTGAGGCAGGAGGATCGCAAGTTTGGGCCCAACTCAGGGAGACCCTGTCTCAAGATCAAAAATAAGAGTGAGCTGAGGATAGAACTCAGTGTGAGAGACGTGGGCACTGCCACCAAGAAAAGACCAGGCCACGAGAATAATAACTTCCTTCTGTGCCCGTGTTCTTTCTCGAGTCCCTGTGAATTGACAGACGCTTTTACGAGGCCGACCCCCAACGCAGAGAGCATGGCACAAGGTTAACTAAACGTGCCGTGTTTACCGTCCACGGGGGGAGGGGGAGCAGTCCGCTGCCAATGCATTACAGAAACAGTTCGCCGCGCCTGGATCTCACTGACCTGATCCTCCTGTCTCAGCCTCCAGGAGTGCCAGGATTACGGGCTGCGCTGCCGGGCAGCTGGCTCACGCTTTGAATTCTCACAGAATCCCAAGCACCACTAGACTGGATTCCCAGGGGAGGGACAAAGAAGACCGATGGGCACGCTAACCTTCTGCCTCTGGAGATCCGTCCCCGAGCGCGGCCCTGGTCCCGCGGCCCTGCCACCTGCCGCCCCGAAGACACTCACAGCACACTCAGGGAGTCAAAGCGCTGCCCGAGGCCGGCCACCGTGGGATGCACCATTGAGAGCGCACGCGGGACAGACGTGCAGGTGCTGAAGGGGGACCGGTCGTGGACCACAGAAGGCCGCCCTGGGTGGAGTAGGGAGCCCCCGTGTCCGGGAGAGACCGGAGGCGTGTGGGGCTGGCCAGCCGCAGAGGCAGCAATGCTGGGCATCTGCACGGGCACAGGACCCGCTGGCACCACCCTCAGCCAACACAACCTGTCCTCATGATGGCAGGTGATGCCCTGGACACTCCCTGCGCTTTTTCTCCCCCACAGAGCCTCCTGCAGTGGCCCAAAGGGATCGGAATGCTCAGTGGCCAACAGCGGCAGAACTGCCCCAAGCCACCTGCCCAGCCGAGCCAGGGACGCCCAGGACGCCACCACAGGACAAAACCTTTGCTCTGAGCCCACTCCGGATCCAGAGGCGCCTGGGGATCGCGGGGCACCATGCCTGCACGTAGCCGCTGTGGCGTTTTGCGACATCGACTTGGGTCACTATCAGGCACGTGAGCACTTGGGTCTGGACACAATGGAAGAAGTTAGGTGAGACTAAGTGCGGCCTGGGGGCACAAGCTCTACTCCCAGCACCCTGGGAGGCTGAGGCAGGAGGATCACAGGTTACAGTCCAGTCTGAGCAACTTAGTGAGACCCCTGTTTCGAGACAAAAATAGACAATGAGCTGGGGCTGTCACTTGGTGCAAAGGCCCTGGGGTCAATCTGCAGTGCCACAGAAAGAGGAAAAAAGAAAGAAGGAAGGAAGGAAGGAGAAAGAAAAGAAGGGTAGAAGAAAAGAGAAAGGCTAACGTCTTCTCTGGATGAACATGATGAAAGTGAACGCTGAACGCCTAGCCCCACCTACAGAAACAAATCTGAGTTAGTTAAATCTTTAGAAGTTAAAATGTTTCACTTTACCAGATAATTTTATCTAAAAATTTAATATTAATTACATTAATGTTTCTCACTTACTGATGAATGTTTGGCAGGAAATGATGGTTTTTATGGAAATGCCATTATCTGAATTTTTGGATTGCTGTATTTAAGGTAACTTCCACGTGTGCCTGAAAACCCTCTGATGCCATCGCCTGGAGCGTAACCACATTCGGTGTCCACGGGTTGCCGAGGACACGCTTATGTTGAGATCACGACAGAAACAGCAGAGGACACGGAGCTCCGGAAAGAAAGGGGACTCGAAAAGAGGAGAAACCTGGGGGCTGTGGGCATCGCTGAGTCACTGGAGCACTTTCCTGGGAAGCCACGAGGCCGGGATTCAATCCCCCAGGACCACGTAATAGCCGGGGAGGTGGGACACACCAGTAATCTAGCACTCGGGAGGCTGAGACAGGAGGATTGCCGTGAGTCCGAGACCAGCCCAGACTCCATCGTGAGTTCAGGACCAGCCTGGGCCGCAGAGCCAGACCCTGTCTCAAGAAAATCAACAATAAACGGGCACACACACGTTTTTAAGAACTGAAATTAACGAGAGCCGGCTGCTGAGCCAGGCCCGCGGGGACGCGACACAGGGCGACACATTCTTGTGTTAATAGACTCAAGACTTAATTACTGATCAGAGCAATGAAAATTAGCAAGAAAAAAACCAGTCCTGTCAAATTATTTTGTTGACTTTCAATCATGGACAACAACAACAGCAAAAAACCTGGCTTTACACATTTTTTTTACAACGCTGTCATTCTGAAGATACGTCCGGGAAGCAGGAGGCAGGGATGTATTTTAACTCCTGTTGGTTGGACGGGTAGCATCTCAGTGTTGGGATGTGTGGTGTTTAGTCACCTGTCCCCTCCCCACCCCGGTCCCACAGATGTGGGCAGGCGTGTTGAGCCAAAGCAGGTAGCCACGGAAACAGCACAGCTCCCAAACTCCCACCACAGCTATGCTATCTAGCAGCTGGGTCACATCTTTCGAGGGCCTTGGTTTTTCTATCTCTAAAACGGGCACAGTAAAAATAGTCCCGACCGCACGCTCCAAGCGTGTAAGTTCGCCTTATGTTTCTGGAGGGGGAAGAGTCATGAGGACTGAACCCAGCGCCTTTCCACGGAGCTACATCCCAGTCCATTTATTTTACTTTTTATTTTGACACAGGGTCTCGCTAAGTTGTTAAGTCCCTCCAACTAGGCTCGAACGGGCAATCCTCCCGCCTCAGCCTTCCCGAGTGCTGGGGTGGCAGGCCTGCACCACCACGCCCCGGGGCTGGCCCGGTGTCAGTCCATATCCCCTTCTGGTTGCTCCCATCGGACGCTTACACTCCCGCTTGGCCTCCACCAGCGGAGCAGTTCTCCCGGGGCGTGTCATTCGCCCCCATGACTAGGTGCCCCACTCCTTGATCCTAAGGCTGGAGACGGTAAGAGCGCTGGGTCTCCGTCCCACAACGCCAGCGTGGCACACGAGAACAGCGCTGCTGTGGACCCGTGGCCAGGTGGCTGAAGATGCCTCCTCCCAGACCCAGGCTCGGGCCCGTGACCCCGTGACCCCAGCACCTGCGGGCTGGGCCGCACGGGATCTGGAGGTTGGGCAGCAGGCAGCAGGGGCAGCTGGCCCCTCAGGCCTGGCGCTGAGTCTCCAAGGCCCCAGCATCCTTCAGAGCTGGCCTCACCCTCAGGGAGGGAGACGGGGAGGGGCCTCTGGACAAGCTTGGGGACGGTGCCCCTCCAAACAGGTGGGGGTGGGTGGCACCACGTGACAGGGCAGCCTGGGCCCCAGCGGTCACCACCGGGTCTGAGTCACTGCTCTCACTCTCAATCTGGAAATTTCTACCAGATTCTATTTGTTCCCATAAAAAAATAAAGACAGCCAGGCCTGGTGCACGGGTTTGTCACCCCACGAGGCTGAGGCAGGAGGACGGGGACTTTGACGGCATCCTGGGTCACTTCATGACTTAGCGAGATCTGGTGTCGGATCAAAACTAAAAAGAAATCTAAAAGAAGCAGGGGTGCAGAGGGTGTGGCTTCACGTGTCGAGTCTCTCCTATGCGGGAAGAGAAGCGGAGGTGGGGCTCCGCAGGCCAACACACGACGCATGCTGTTGGGGCGGACATCGGGACAGAAGGCTCCTGTCTCCACAGTGCAGACCGGCCCGGCAAGAGGGGAGCACAGAGACCCTCCCCGGGGAGAGAGCGCAGGCCGGAGCCGCCCACCTACGCCCCGTGCGCCAGGCGACACTCGCGGCTTCCGGAGAGGCCTACACAACAGCAGTGGTGCACTGTGTCCCCGCACTCAGAAGCACAAGCACCCCACTCCCTGGGCCCCCAAGCCCGCCCCGGGAGGGAAGGCCAGCCGGGCCCAGAGCGCCCAGCCTTCCTCCCAACAGACTCAGGATCTGCCACACCAGAAATTTCTTACTGAATAATTCATTGTTAGAAGGAAACACGGGCTGGGGGCAGAAGAGCAGCTCTCCACCAGCGTGCATGCGTGCATGCATGTTGTGCGTGCATGTGTGTGCGTGTCGGGAAGGGAGCCACAGAGGAAGGGCTTTATGGAAAGCTCGCTGTCCCTGAGGGCAGGCGGGAATCTAAGAGCACGGTAATGCACCCGCAGCCCCACCCGTCCCTCCAGGCCTCCGGGATCCATTTGGAGAGACTGAACACCTGCGTCTCCTGGGTCCCAGCGAGGCCACCAGCTGCCGCAGGGGACCATGGGATGAGGTTCTCCGGACAAGCCAGGGTCTCTGCTCTGGGGCTCGGGCGTGGGACGGGACAGCTGCAGAGTGGATCCTAATCCATTAGTTTCTGGCAGGGTCCCAAGAACCAGAGCCCACCAGGAACGGGCATGAGCCAGTGTGACCACCCAGGACACGGAGTCCCTGCCTGGCACTGAAATGTAACTGCTGGCCAGCTGGCACGGGGCCTGGACACACCCGGATCCTGGTTCCAAATATATCCCAGGGAAATTTATCCACTTTTTATTTATTTACTTTTGTGGTACCGAAGCTTGACCCCACGGCCTTTTATTTTGTATTTAAAGACAGAGTCTCACCAAGTTGCTAAGTTGCCCAGGCTGGCCTGTAATTTGCGATCCTCCTGCCTCAGCCTCCCATGATTACAGGTGTTCGCCGCTGTGCCCGACGTGGTGGGAAATTTAAACGCTGGATTCTGTTGTTGATGGTGCCAGTGGCTTCCCCGGGCCTTGGTCCACTGTGGGGCTCACGCAGAACACAAGGCAAGAGCTGTGGAAGGACTCGGAGCCCTGGTTCCCCTGTGCCCCAGCCAGGGGTCCTTCCCAGCTGTCCTGAGGGCGGTGAAGACACCCCCGCCCCCCGGGGCAGCCTGCTCTTTCATGTCCTGCATAAACCCATCCTGGAGCACGGGAAGCGGCAGGAGAAGTAACGGGGACCAGAGATGGGGTCTCGTAGCTTTGGGTTTGGGGTGCTGGCTGGAAGCGGCACTAACCTAAGGCCCACAGGCCCATGGGAGTGCCTGATAGGCAGCCTGGAGTGTTAGCCGGGCCCCTGCCCCCAGGGGAGGCTACAGGCAGGGCCGTGGCCTTGCGCCCCCACTGCAAGCCAGCGGGAGGGAACGACAGGCCGAGGGGCGTGTCTGCCACTCGGATGTTATTCTGGATGTTATTCTCCGTGGATGTCATCTGTCGGTAACAGGAAGGACAAAGCTTCTATCTCAAACGGGAAGGAGGGCTCAGCAGGGCCATCACCAGGGTCGGCGGGTCACTCTCCCTGCTCTGACACCCCTGACCAGCCAGAGGGACTCCTGCAAGCCAGCCACGCACCCTCCCTGTGTCCCCAACGCGAGCAGCTGCAGACGGCAAAGGAGTGTGTGGGGCTGGGGAGGGGGACAAGCTCCTGCTGTTTCCCTTCTCCTCTTTCCTGCCTTTCTTCTCTCTGGGGTACCGGGGATCGAACCCAGGGCGTTCACGCTGAGCTACACCCCCAGCCCTTTCATTTCTGGTTTTTGAGACAGGGTTTTGCCAAGTCACTGAGTTATCCAAGCTGGCCTGAAATTTGCAATCTTCCTGCCTCAGCCTCCCAGAGTGCTGGGATGACAGGCCTGGGCCACGGGGCTCAGCACTCCTTTTCAAAGGTCTGGAGAAGCAGTCCAGTCCCTTGGGGAGACCCCAAGGCCTTTCCAGAGGTCTGGAGTCTGTCAGGGGCCTTGGATGGCAGATGTGCCCCCCGATTCCCTGATCCACCCCAACAGGACTGCGGAATGACACCACCAGCTGCTCGGTTAGAGAAGCGGCGAAGGCACCGACGCAAAGGCACAAGTCAGCCTCCTGAGCTCAGTGCCTCCCCTGCGCCCCGCAGCCCTCTGGCCTGCAGCAGACAGCAGAGCGCGGAGCCCGGAGGAGGGCTACCCCACGTTGCACAATGGCGGGCGGCTCATGGGCTCATCCCGGAGGCCCTGACCACGGCCGTTTCCTGCAGCCCCACTTCCTCCCATTGTACATCTGCAGGACAGAATGCCCGGCCAGCAGCTCCGGAGCAGGACGCCCCAGCCGTGACAGCCCGCCCTCCCCTGGCCAGGCTAAAAGTACAGCGCGGTCCCTGTCCGCGGGCTGAAGACCCAGGCAAGGCTGGCGGGGGAGGGGGCGTTGGCCTGAGCACATCCCACGGGTGCTCCCTCTGCCCACCCCCCACCCCCATCACCTCGCTCTTCTCTGAGGCCCGGATTGAATGCAGCTTTCAGGCGACACTGGGGAGCTCTGGGGGGACGTCCGGGCATCCCGCATCGGGTGGCACACTTAACCTGATGCTGAAGGAGACTCTCAGTTTTGTATGACTGTCACCTGTCTTTCCTCCGGTACCGCCCCCACCCGCAGGCCCAGGCCGGCTCTAGGGCCAGCCCTGAAAGTGACCTGGGGTCCCCCATACACTTCCTGTGTGTGTGTGTGAGACAGAGAGAGCGTGTGGGGATCAGGCCAAGGGCCTCCATCCTGAGCTACGGCCCCTGCCCATTTTTACTTTCTGATTTTGGGACAAGGTCCTGCTAAGTCACCCCGGCTGGGCTCCAACTTGCAATCCTCCTGCCTCAGCCTCCCAGAGTGCTGAGATAACAGGCATGTGCCCCCCAGGCCTGCTGGTTCTCTGTCTCTCGGCCCGCTTCCTGACACTAGCCCATCTACACGATCTCCTGTCCACTCCCCCCACCCAGGGGTGCTAACTGACTTGGACCAGGAACTGCACTTTGCCCACGCTCCTGAGTGTGAGCTCCGGGCCGGAGATCCCAAACTGATGTCGGGGTGCTTGGTGTTCCCTCCCAGCAGGGTCCCAACAGTGGCAGGCCTTCTCCTGGCTTGGGGACAGCACCTCATTCTCACATGACCCAGCAGATGTCCCTAAACCACCCGAGAGTAAGATCACCCAGGGGCTGGACCCCCTGCGCAGAGCCCCGAGCAGAGACCCTGGTGGGAACAGCCTGGGCCCAGGCCTTTGCCACGCCTGGGCACGTGCTGGGCAGGTGGCAGGAGCACGGGCGTCTGCAGGACCTGAGACTGAGCTGCATGGGTTTGAGTCCCACTGTTCTGCTACCACATGACTGTGCGCAAGTCACTCTGGCCGAGCTCTGGTCTGCACACCTGTAAATAGGGCTGATAACAGGGGTCCCCTTGGCAGAGGTGTAGCTCAGCCAGCGAAGAACTGCCTGGCACTCGAGGCCCCGGGGTGGGTCCCCAGCACTGCACGATGGTGGTGACGGGGCTGGAGCAATGGCACAGCAGTTAGAGCGCTGGCCTAGCGAGAGCACAGCCCAGAGTTCAATTCCCCAGCACCACTTAAGCCGAGCACGGCAATGCGCACCTGTCATCCCAGCACTTGGGAGGTTGAGGCGGGGGGACTGCCCAAGACTAGTCTGCGCTCCATCCTGAGTTCAGGACCAGCCTGGGCTACAGAGCGAGACCCTGTCTCAAAAAAAAAAAAAGATGACGGTGCTGCTGGCGGTGGCTTTACCTGGCTGGCAATGAGGTGGCCCAGAGGGCATTTCAGGCACTTTAACCTACCCAGCCCATGGTGAACCCCAAGGAAGCACACGGACTTGGATACGAGTCACCCCCCAAGTCTGACCTCTGTGCAGAGCCTCCTTCCCGGGGTCCTGAAGGCCCCGCCTGTCCCTCCCGCCCCGGCTGCTGGGCCACCACTGCAGTGGACAGGCAGGTGGCACAGGGAACCTAAGAACAGCCCAGGAGCAGCCAGAAAGGGCTGGAGAGGGCGGGGCCGGAGAGGGCGGGTCCAGAGCCGGTGCGGATGGAGTAGGTGGTGCCAGAGCCGAAGCCAGGCCCGGAACAGACTAAACTTAGGTCACAGTTTCCTTGGAACTCCTAGATGAGGCACATAACCAGCAACCCGTCACCTGACCTGGCACTTCCCTGGCACACCTCCGGGAGATCTGGGATGCATTCCCTTGGTGGCCAGGCTAAGGACACCCGGGGAGCAGCCAAGGCACCGGTAAGGGGCTGGCCCAGGCTTGCCAGCATCCCAGGCTGGGGCAGGAAGACACAAGATCTGGTCTCAGAAGTGGGCTGGAAACAGAGCAAAGTGGGAGGGCCCTGGTCTCAATCCTGAGTGGACAAAAAAAAAGTTTGGAAAACAGAAGCAAATGCCGTAGACAACGTCTGAGTGCCGCCAAAAATAGAGCCGGCTCCTCAGCAGGAGCCTCCCGCCTGTCCCAAGCCTGCGTCCAGGAGCGAGCGGCGCCCTGTCTGCCTACACGTGCGTCTCAAACCCGGGTCCGCCCTGTCCGCACATCTCCCGCACCTCCCGCCGATCCTCCAACCGCCTGTGCACGACCGTGTGGGGCACTTAGGACTAACGTAAGGGGAGGACGTACCAACGTAGGACAGTGGACTGACCCCAGCGCCTTGGCACTGAGCTGCAGCCCCAAGTCTTTATTTTCGATACTGAGAAAGGGCCTCCTGAGTCACGTGGCTGCCCAGGGTGGGCTTGAACCAGGCTCCTCCTGCCCCAGCCTTTTGCTGTGAGCACAGCTGGTCTCCTCCTCCAGACCCTGGGCTCCACGAGGGCAGGTGTAGAATTATTCCCCTTTGAATGAAAAGATACCGGGCACACGGTGGGAGGAGCAAGGAAACGTGGTGGTCAACCCAGCTGAAATGAAACTGCCCGCCAGCTGGAGTCTACAAGGCTCAAGGTCATGACCTTGGGGACACACACCTAGCGGGGGCACCTGCCCTGGGTGGCTCCCAGTCTGTGCAGCTTCTGTGACTCTGCATGCCCCGGCTCTGGGAGGACGCTTGTGTGGGGCCCGTGGACCACCCCAAGAGGAACACAGCTGGGAGCAGAGGACGGGAGAGGCGGGACACCCCCACGAGGAAAAGCGAGGAAAACCAGGCAAGCGGCCATGCCCGCGAGGACCCAGTGCCAGCCCGCGGGCCACGCCAGGTGACTGTCCCCACGGGCAGGGGAAGGAGGCACAGACAGGAGCGGGTTTTCTCGAAGCTGAGGGAGCAGCACCCGCTCGCCCAGACAGACGGGGATGAAACACTGAGCAGGGAAGTGAGTACCCACGGAGGCCACGGGCCTGGCGACACACCCAGGTGTCCCGCCCAGCCTGACTTCCGGATCTGGCAGGGGGAATCCTAGGCTGAGAACCTGCCCTGCGGCCAGGCGTGCCTGAGGCATGTGTGGGAGGGGCGTGTGTGTGCGCACATGTGTGCACATGTGTGTGTGTCCAACCCAAAGATGACACTCTAGAGATGGCCCGGGGAGTATCATCTGAGCTCCGCCTGGGGCTTGTGAGGAAGGCGACCGCGCACACCACAACCACCTGTGCCAATCTAAGGGTCGGAGGAAAGCTCGCGTTACACAGACAGCACCCACGCTTCCCTGGCACCTCGCTCAGCCTCGTGGGGGGGAGGGCAGGACTCAGCCCCCCTTTCCCGGTGCCAGTGGCCGCCAGTGTGTCCCCTCCCATGGCATGGATCTGTAATCCCTGCACTCTGGGAGGCTGAGGCAGGAGGATCACAGTCCAAGCCCAGCCCTGTGTGTTGGGAGTACTTAGGCATTTTCCACCAGGCCTGGCTAATTTTTAGGTGGTGCCGGGGAATCAAACCCAGGACCTCGCGTGTGCTGAGAAGCATACTGACTGCTGAGCTCCAGCCCAGCCCAGGGCCTGGGGACTCAAACTGATATATGTCGGGGGGCTGTGTCCCCACACCACGCGGCCTGCAGGGAAGAACCAGGTACACCCCTTTCTTGACAGCAGCATAGGCGCCCAGGGAATGAGGAGCTAAGTTGTCAGGAGGACAGGGAACAGGACAGTGAAGGGGCCGGTGACTCTTCAGCGCAGTTCTGGGGCCTAGAAGTGGGAGGGAAGGGGCCGTGTCTCCCGCAGCCCGGCAGCCCACGTGAACGCCGAGCCAGGCGGACCCTAAGCTCCAGCCCATCCGGGCAGCTTGGCACCTTAGAGAGACCCTATCCCAAAATTGAGAAAGTAAAAATGGGCTGGGCAGTTAGTTCAGTAGGAAGGTCTTGGGCTCGACCCTCAACTCGAAATCATAAAATAAAAGGCTACTCCTCGTTCCGGGCTTTCTCTCTACAGGGACATCATATGGCACATCAGAGTTTCAGTCCAACTGGCACAAGCAAAGACCAGGCTCACACCTGCGTCCCAACCCTGCCTGCTGAGGCGTGAAGAGCGCTTGGCCCACACAGGAACAGAGTCGGGGAAGGGAGGGGACACGGGAGATCGGAAGGAAGTCACCTTCTGGGGTCCCCTCCAGCAAGGAGATGGTGAGTCCAGTAGCTCAGAAAAGGAGCCCCACCCCTGGATACCACAACCCGCAGGACTCAGGGGAGCCACGGCGGGACCTGTGTCAACATTCCCATGTCTGCAGCCCGTGCACATCTCCGCCCAGCGTGCTCAGGTCTAGTGGCCTTCACGTCTTGGGGGCGTGGCTGGGGGCCCGCGGGCCTGGCTGCCAGTCTCAGATGGAGAGAAAACAGTAAATGAGTTGCCTGACGCCTCCCCAGGGAGAAAGGAGGCTCCTCAGAGTGCCGGAGACCACGTGGGATCACGGGGGACCACGCACTGCAGAGGTGCTCCCGGGGCAGAGGAGGGACTCAGGGAGGCCCGGGACTCCAGAGCAAGTCACAGCGCAGGAGGGAGTCCAGGGAGCCGTGCAGAGTCTCAGGAGCAGCCGCCACGTGTGCAGCCACCAGGATGCGGCTGCCCCAGATCACAAGTGGCATTCCTGACCAACTCGTGTTTGCTATGTGTGTCATTTGTTCTTCCCGTCTTTTCTCCCCCGGAGACCAGCTTCCATGCGGGCAGCAGCATACGGGCTCAGGAGAGGGACTGCCAGGAGGTCCTGGGGCCAGCGCGCGGCCCAGTGGTTGGGAAGGTGCGGCTCGCAGTCGGACTGGGTTCAAATCCCACCTCCAGCCTGTGCTGTAGGGACCTGCGGGGACTGTCAAACTCCTGTGGGCCTCAGTTTCCCCATCAGTGTATAGAGAAAGGACCTGCCACAGAGAGTCGCTGGTGGAAAGCAGGTGTCAAGCAGCGGCCGGCACGAGACAGGCACACACGTGGCCCTGTGGCCCAGCATCCGGTCCTACCGCTTATCATCTGAGTAACCTGGGCGAGTCACACAGCTTCTCGGGCTTTGCATTCTTCCCACTCAAAACCAAAACTCAGGATGAGCTGGGGATGCCTCAGCTCCGCGTGGGGCCCTGGCTGGACCCCTAGTACCGTAATGAACAATAAATACATAATAAAAAGACAAGGGGAAAAGTGTGTACGCTGCTTTACTATCCTGTGTACCATGAGTTAAAAACCACTTCCCGAGTCATGCCCTGAGGAGACTGTGTCACCGTGCTTCCGTGGGACACGTGACAGCCAGGACGTGCATGGCCTTGGGATAGGAGGTACAGGCGCGGGCTCCAGCCACTTGGGAAGCGGAGGATGTGGGGGGCGGGGTGACCAGGCATCCTGGAGGTCACGCCACCAGGGCTGCAGGCCACATGATCCCTGAAATCAAGGCCTGACCATCTCCCGGGGCCTGTGACTCTGGCGGGATGCCCCTGCCTGCTAGGGCGAGGGTCACCCAAAAGCCCACGCTGGCCTCCTGATGTCGGCTTTCTCATGCCAAGACAGGTGGGTGGAAAGGAGGAGAGAGGGAACCGGAGGAGACAGGAGACACGAGGAAGGGAGGGAGGATGAGCAGGGGAGCCAGGCGGGTGTGTCCCGAACAGGCCCTGTCCTGCACTCACAACTCCATGCCTATGTAGGGGGCGACCGCGGCCGGAGCCAAGGCTACCCGGCCTGCCCAGATCACCTGCCTCGTGGTTGTCAAGCCTGGGAGCCGGCCAGGGACGGTCCTGGACCGCACAGATGACACGCCCCTCTTCCTCCCGTCTTCCTGAAGACAAAGCAGTGACTGTGTACCAGCCCATCCGGGCATCGGTCTCGCTCTGCCGCCACAATCACCTGGCTGAACAGGCCACTCAGGGTCTCCGGGCCGCAGCTTCCCTGGGTGTCGAAGAAGGACGATCTCTGCACAATTGCTCGGGAAAATGAGACAGCGCGGGGAGGGCCTGCCCTTACCTGTGTTGTCAGAGCCGGGAGTGGCCACAGCCCTGGTGGCAACAGCCGAGCGGGCCACGCGGGCAGCTCCACTGGCCCCAGCCCAAAGCCCGTGGAAGGCAGGGGAGTCTACGGAGAGCGCGTTGCAGAAGGGACAGAAGGGGCCCCGGAGGGGCCCGGGCACAGCCAGCTCCAAGGACACGCGCACACCCCTGCCCACCCCTGCCCACCCCCGCCCCCACATTCTGTCCTCTGGTTCTCGGGCACAAACGTTCTAAGAAATGACAGAAGATGAGCAAGGGGACGCGGACTTGCCGCCGGCACACGAGGCAGCTCTTGGGAGGAGGACCGTCCTGAGCCACAGAGCCCATGCGGCCCTGTGCCTCCCAGACACTTGGGCAGGGCATGGGGGATGGGGCAAGGCCCCTACCCGCCGGGGAGCGGTGGCCGTGCCAAGCAAAGGAACCTCTCTCTCACTGTCCCAGAGCCTCTGCCCCAGCCGGCGGCCCGAGCCTCGGCCAGGAAAGGGCTGTGCACACGGAGACCCGGAAACCAGCCCTGCTTCCTCCTCCTGCCCTGCCTTGGTCCTCAGTCCCTGGTCTCCCCTCAGCTCGCAGGTCCTCTGGTGGTCTCGGCCTTTGCCTGTGTGGGCTGGGAGACTGACACCAGGCAAGAAGTCTGAGTGAACCCACCAAGCAAGAACATTCCACACCTTCTTCACAGATCTCCGGCTGGCCTCAAACCCATGGCAGTCCTCCTGCCTCAGCCTCCAGAGTGCTAGAGGCATGTGCCACCCCACACGCAGGTGCACGTTGAACTCCTATGTGTGTCTGGTGTGGTCACTTGGCACCTGACGCGGGGATGGAACTGCACAGGTCCCGCCCTCGTGAAGGACCTCAAGGACTCCCCAGTGACTCTGGGGAGACGTGTGCACACAGCGGCGTCTGTGCTTGGATTCGGGTGCTTCTTGTGCTGGGTGTGGCTCCTAGTGTGCCCCACAGCACAGGGCAGCCTGGGCTGAAAAAGGCAGGCATATGGACTGTGCCTGCGACCGGGACTGGCGACCCGAGGCCAGGAGGGAGGGCGGGCTGGAGGGCTGGTGTCCGGGCCCCATCATCCACCTAGGAAGGGAAGGTACCAAAAATGCCAGCCTGATCATCACAGGGGACAGCTACGGCTGTGACTTCAGGGGGCACCTGGCCCTGCCCACCTGGAGCCTCCTGGGAATGCAGGAAGCCCAGGAATGTTCCGGCTGCTGGGGAAACAGACGGTCACCCTTGACATGCCCCAGCAGTGAGGCAGAAAGAACCCAGGCAGGTGACTTTCTGACCCTATCTCTAAAATGACAAGCCAGTGAGACACGGCCAACCTACAGCCCACTTCCGGAGGCGAGCCCGGGGCCTTCGCACCAGCTGCATCCCCAGCCCACTCTGAAGACTGGGAGTCACGAAGTAGGTCAGTTGCCTGGGCTCGAACTTGCCATGCTCCTGCCTCAGCCTCCCAGAGTGCTGGGATGACAGGCCTGCGCCACCAGGCCCGGCTAAACCTGTTACCTCGGGAATTTCATGACATGGATGAAATCTGATGAACAAGCGCACAGAAAAGAAAATAACTTCCCAACCCAAGAACTAGATCCATCCACAGCCCTGCACCACAGGAAAAATGAGCTCAAGGTCAGCGCCAGTAAGCCACAGTCTCTGCGGGAACACTGATTATCCGGGTCTCACGTGGCCCGGCCTCGTCAGACACTGTGTCCTTGCTCAGGGGCGACTCGCCAGCAACTGAGTATGAGTGGGACACACACACAGGACACAGCTACACATGCAGAGTCACACACAGACAGGTCTGGGGACACACATGTGCATACACACACAAAGCATCCCAAAGGTCACCATACAAGCAGAAATATTCAAAATATAATACAAAAATTAGAGTAGAGACTGGCGTATAATCCCAGCACTCCAGAGGCTGAGGCAGGAGGATCACAATTTGGTAACAAAAAAATTTAAAAAGTGGGCTGGGGATGTAGTTCGGTGTGAAAGCTCTGGGTTCCATCCTCAGCACAACAAAAAAATTCGTTCAGAATCAATTTCTTAAAATACATATACACACCACACACATATTTGTTGAACTTTCATGTTAACCTACATTCCTACTCATGTTTTTTTTTTTTCCAGCAGGATCTCACTAGGTCACTCAGTTGCCCAGGTTGGGTTCAAACATGCATTCTTCCTGCCTCAGCGTCCCCGAGCACTGAGACGACAGGCCTGCACCACCAGCCCTGCATTGTCATGACATACGAAATAACATGAACGCTGTGAGGAAAATCAGGCAAGCCCAAATCTCACAGCAAACTCACATATATGAGGAATATCAGTACATGTTTGAACGGCCCATCTGCGCTCCTCAGCACAGGGCAAACGCACAAACACGGATGCACACACACGTGCACACACACCCGCGCACACACTGCCCCTCCCTGACAGCGGAGGGCAGACAGGTCAAGAGGAAGCCAGAACTCCTAATCACAGAGGTAGGAGAGAGAGGCGGCACCCCCAGCCCCCCGCAGAGGGGGGAGAAAGGGCCCCTCGGAAGGAGCCTGGCACCGTCACGCAGGCCGGGAGGAAGTCGGCAGCAGAACCAGGCCTCGCTGGCTTCCACCCAGAACCAACCGCGCCCCGTCCCCGAGGGTGCAAAGGCAGCTAATCTGATTAGAGCACTCTGAGCCTGACTTGGCTGCCCGCTTCTCTAATAAGTGACGGCAGATAACCGAAGTCTCAGCCCTCCCCACCTCCCCCACGTCCCCGCAGCCCAGAATCCGCCAAGCACAGAGATCAGCTTCACCTTGTTAAGTGCAGAAGCAGCTAAATAGGCGGACCATTGATAAACATCTCTTTTCTTTTTTTTTGAGATGAGGCCTTGCTCTGTGTAGTCCAGGCTGGTACTGAACTCACCATGCCACTCACAGCAATCCCCCCGCCGCGACAGGTGCCCACCACCGCGCCCAGTTTAGTATCTGAGCTCTGGCCTGCCAACGTGGACGCAGCAAGATGTCCCACCCATCCACGTGTGTCCCAGTGGCCGAGGCAGAGACATGAACATCTGCACATACAAAACTGTACAGAATAAACACAGGGTGTCCCCAAAGCTGGTTCATTTTCCCTGGGTACCCATGCTGACTTTTGGAACCTCCTGTACGTTGAATCTGGTGCTTATATGATTTTTATTATAGCATTAGTTTGACCTTATGAGAAAAGCATCCTGAGCTAACAAATTTTTATATTCTATTAGGTTTGGGACAGCCAGAGGTAGGGACTGTGGGTTCAACTGCAGGGCAGATCACATAAGTGCTGTAGAGAGAGAAGGGACAGGGAACCGAGGGGACAGATCTTCCCTTCCTCAGGCATGTGGCCGGGTCTCCAGCCCCCAGACTGGTGACCACGTGGGGACAAATGAGCCGAGAGCAGGAGGTGCGTAGCAAGTGAAGCCCCGCCTCCTGCCAGTGTGCACCTATCAGATTCTAAAGCTGCTGCTGATTGACGGGAGGCGGGGCTTGGCTCCCTGCTCCCCTCCTGCTCTGTGGCCATTGGAAAGCTAACCTCCAATAGCTGGCTGCATAATAAGTTCCTGACCTCCTCCTTGGGAGAAGGGTCTTCAAAGGAAATAGTCCCTGGTGTCAAATAAACAGTCGGGGACCACCGATGTAAGGAACACAGAGCAGCCAGGCCTGGTGGCGCAAGCCTGCAAAGCCTAGCACTCTGGGAGGCTGAGGCAGGAGGATCCCAAGTTCCAGTTCAGCTTGGGCAACTTAGCTACTTAGCAGAACCCTGTCTCAAATAAATAATTAAAAAGAAAAAAAACAAAGGGCTGGAACGTAGTTGAGAGCAAAGGCCCTGGGTTTAATTCCTCACGCCTCAAAATAATAAAATAATAATAATAAACAGAGGCTGCGGATGAACAGAGAGACACAGAGAGCTCAGTACCTGTCTCTACCCCAGGGCGAGAGAGAGCTACTTACTCAGCGTCACCCCCTAAGGCTGAGGCAGGACAATCACAAGTCCCAGCCCAGCCTGGGTAACTTAGTGAGACCTTGTCTTGAAATCAAAACTAAAAACGGGCTGGAGATGGAGATCAGTGTGAGGGCCGGGGCCAAATCCCCAACGTCACCCTAAAAAGGAGTCCCCTTCATCCTGATGGTCCCCTGTTTGCCTTATCCTCCTATCCCCAGCCGACTACCAGCTACACGTCTGTGGAAGACAGGAGAGAAAAAGCTAACGTGCCCCTCACTTCCCAACCCAGTGGGACCGTGCCAGGGAAGAAAGAGCCCACCTAGTGACACAGGACACGGTCCGGCCTGGTCCTTCCCAGTCCCTCCCAGGAGCCTCGCACACAGACCACATCCTTTGGAGCTAATCAGATGGCCCTGTGGAGAATTGGCATCAGGCCAGCTCAGGCAAAGGGAAAAGCATGCCCAAAGTATACGCCTGGCATGGCCACAGCTCTCTGAGGCTCCATGCCATGGGTCTGGTGGTGCAGGCCTGTCATCCCTGCTCTCTGAGAGGCTGAGGCAGGAAGAGTCCAAGTTTGAGCCCAGGCTGGGCAAATCAGCAACTGGGTGAGATCCTGTGTCGAAATCAGAACTGAAAAAAAAAAAAAAGTTGGGGGCGGGGGAGGGGGGTGGGGATGCATCTCAGAGCAAAGGTGCTACGCTGGATCCCCAGAAACAAACAAGACGGGCAAATGTCCTGAGAGATCACGCCCACCCCTGGGAAAATACCTGGAGGAGAAAGACGTGACAGGCTGGGCTATGTGGGGGTCCCTGCCCGGTGACCCCAGGCCCTTGGCTTTGGGTAACCAACCAGGAGGGCTGCCTAACAAATGGTTTCTCACCAGGGCCTGGCATCTCTGACCAGAAACGGGCTCCTCCTAGAAGTGCCTGGAGACTTGGCCCGTGGAGTCTTAATACCTATGCTTGGCAGCAGGCTACATTTTCCTCTTTGGGGGTGTTTGCATGGATCCACTATTTCCAAAAGTGCCTTTTTTGTTTGTTTGTTTTGCAGTACTGGGGGAATTGAGCCATGAGTCGCCCTTGCACTGAGCTACAGCCTAGTCTCCTTTATAATTTTTTTTTAATATTAAGACAGCTTCTCACTAAGTTGCCCACACTGGGCTTGAACTTGGAATCTTTCTGCCTCAGCCTCCTAGACAGCTAGGATTACAGGTAGCTGATGCTTCTAGTTCATGGTGATTCAGGAAAGAAAGGTCATGATGCCTTGAAGGGTGGGATAAGACAGTTCCCTCAGCTCCTATGAATAAAGATGAAACTAAGTTCCCCTCAAAGGAAACCTCCATCAAGAATCCAACACGTGGACCCTTCCTGGTGGCTGCCCACGCCACCAGGGATAGCAGGGCCATAGAAGTTCTAGCTGAGGGAGGACACGGGCTTTGTAAGGTTCGTCCAAGGCTTTAACAAACTGAAAGAGAAGATCAGCCCCTGCGCTTCGAGGGTTTTAGATTATACAAGCCTTGTGTGTATATGGACCTGGGTGCTCTCCCGGGCAAACCCCGCCTACAGCCTGAGCTGGAACCACTACCGACAGCCTCTCTTCGTACACTGAGCAGAGGCAGGAGCCTGGGATCTTGGATAAGCGTAAGCAGGCTGAGACAGTACAGACCTCTGAAGTAGAACTCTTCCAAATTCTGAGTGTGCTCAACCTTGTTTGGTAAGGGGATGGTCACAAAGGGGACGTTGCTCTGTGGACTTCTGAGGAAGACATTGGTGCCTTCAGGTAGGGGCTGGGCTCCTTTCTCTCCACAATCCTTCCAGAGAGAGAGGTGGCCCTCTTCTCACTTAATAATAATTCACCCAGATGCCCTCTAAGTAAAAAGAACCTTCTCGTGGGAAGCAAAGGACAGTAGGACACCGGGGGGCCATTACCCCAGATGTCCCACATCCAAGGAGCTAGAACACAAGCAGAAGAGACGCCTGTGAAATGCACTAACGAGACCCGGGGGCAGGGGACGGCTCAGCGGTTAGAGCACCTGCCTAGCAAGTGCTAAGTCAAGCCCTAAGTACCTGAGTTTGATCCCCCAGCACCACATTAGCCAGGCGTGGTAGTATGCACCTGTAACTCCAGTACTCAAGAGGCTGAGGCAGGAGGATTGCCGTCAGAAGGATTGCCATGAGTCCAAGGCCATCCTGGGCTCTGTAGTGAGTTCAGGAACAGCCTGGGCTGCAGAGTGAGACCCTGTCTCCAAAAAAAAAAAAAAAAAAAAAAAGGCCTGAGATCCAGGCCGGGTGACACATGCCTGTCATCTCAGCACTCTGAGCGGCTGAGGCAGGAGGATCACAAATTCAGGGCCAGCCTGGGCAACTGAATTACTTAATGAGACCCTGCTTCCAAATCAAAACCAAAATACGAGCAGTGATCTGGGATGTAACTCAGTGCGCAGGCCCTGGGTTCCACCCTTAGCACCACAAAACAAAACCAAAAACAAACAAAAAAAGAGGTCGGAGCCAGGCCACTCCCCCTCAGCAGACAGCGTCCCAAGCAGGGCCATGCCAGGAGTTAAGCAGCACCGCCGCCGGCTCTGCCCCTCTCACCAGCCGCCTTCTCCGCTTCTCTCTGCGTCCCTTGTCCTCTGAGAAGCGAAAGGAGTGCAGGCACGAAGGGGAGGACAGGTCCAAGCTGCCCGGGCTCCGGGCTTCTGCCAGGCCAGCTTCTCATAACTGTGATCGTGACTGTCAAGAAACCCTCCTGAGACGGCAGGGCATCCCCGCTTGCAGCACCCGTTGTCTTGTCTTAAAAAAACAAGAGGGCAAACTGGGGAGTCCAGGGCCAGTTAAGGAGAAGCACATGTCCAGCTGCTCCTCCTCAGGGCTGGCGCGGCCTGGGAGGCAGAAAGGGTCAGGCCCTCCCTGCACCCAGCTGGAGGGCTCCTGGGAAACATGGTCTCCTGTGGGGACAGGGAAGGAGGTGGCCCCCGCGAGGTCTGCCTCGGGACTGCACCTGATGGCAAAGACACCTTGTCTGAAAAAAATAAGAATTTTTCTTAAAAAAAAAAAAAAAAATCAAACCTTTTTCTTTTGTTGTTAACTTAGACAAAAAGATTAAAGGGTGTTGGTAAGTGAGGCGATGCCGGCTCTGGACTCCGGTGTCAGGCGTGTGCTTCCTTTTCTGTCTGAGGATGCCAGGACACTGGGCACCAAATCCAGTCCCCGGATGGGGTGATCTTATGACACAGAGTAGGGAACTGGGGAGACAGTCTCCCCAGGACCAGGAGGTCCCCTCTGTGCATGGCCTGCTCTGTCGGGCCATGTCCTCTGTGCACGCTGCTAGGAAATGCATCAGAGTTCACCACGCATTGGGTCAGAACTCCCAAAGGCCACACATGGGGCTCCAGCCAGTGTGGCCAGTGGCCCTGTTACCTTGTGTCTGATCCTCCGAGTCTATAGACACAGGTTGGGGCCAGACCTGGGTTCACGATGCCACCAGGTCCCTTACAAAACTCCCACCTGAGAAAAGGATTTTGGAAAAAACATGCCAGCAAGCACTGCGCCTCCCTGCAGAGCTGGTGGCCTCCCCCTCTTCCAACCGGGAGGCCCTGTGCAGCACGCCTAGCTTTCCTGTGGTCTCTGCCACCAAGTTTGGGCCACATCAGAGGCCCAAGGACACTGGCCTCCTTACCCAATGCTTTCCTTTTTTGCAGTCTTGATATTTTGTTTGGGGGGCGGGGGTGTACATGGCCTTCACACTGAGCCATACCTGCAGTCTATTTTCATTTTATTCACATATTTATTTGTGCTTTTTTGTTTATTTACTTTCATTTTGAGACAGTCTCACTGAGTCACTAAATCACTTGGGCCAGGTTTGAACTTGCGATCCTCCTGCCTCAGCCTTCCAGAGTACAGGGATGACAGGCGTGTGCCCCTGGGCCCGGCTTCCTGGAACTTTAAGCTGCACCTAAGATCAGGGGGAAAGGGTTTCTGTGACACTTAGCCCAGTGTGCGGCTGCACCGACAAGCTATTGCTGTGTGATGCCTTGGTCCCCACTGAGTCGTGCAGGGAACATCTGATGTTTCTCATCTGACTGGAGCCACGTGGGCCGTAGGGAGGCAGTGCTGAATTGGGGGGCTAGGGGGGAGGGACGGGACGGCTCGCAGCTCTGCCCCGACGTCTCCCCAGGGCTCAGATACACAGGAGCAGGCCCTGTGTGCTCTAGGCCAAGGTCAGGCAGTGCAGGCAGCTTGCAGGCAGATAGCACGCCCGCGCACTCGCTGACACAGAGGGAGCAGAGCCAGCTGGCTGGCTCCTCTCTGACACGTGTGTCACTGCTGTCCCAGCCCCCGCCACCCCATCCCTTCTGCCTAATGCGTTCCGTATGGGCACAAGCTGGGCTGGCGCCCCTTCCAGGCCGAGCGGCTCATGACCTAGGAAGCTGATGACCCTGGAATCACTCGCCTGTCATTTGCATACAACTGCCTTTGCTCTGAAGTGCTCAGCAGAAACCGTCAGTGCCCACAGCAGGGGGAAAGGGCACCGTGCCCGGCGCAGGAGGACACAACTGGGAAAGTCACGTTCGAAATCTCCTTCAAATAACGGGATTTTGTTTCTTATGTCAAAAGCAGCAGGCTGCGCTTTCGTCTCAGAAAGTACATGCTTTAGACAAGGGACAAAGGCCAGGCCCACTGGCACAGGCCTGTCACCCATCACAAGCCCATCAGACCTCTGTTCTTAATGTGACTCCCACATTGGTGAATTCCACCCATTTTGTCCCCAAAGCAGAGTGGGAATACAGCCCACAAAATCATATGGTCCAGGGAGGAGTTAGTGGTGCTGAGTAAATTATGCAACAATTAAACGTTTTACCAAATACAGCAGGCTTCTTTTTTTCTTTTTCTTTTCTTTTTTTTTTTTTTTTTGAGACAGGGTCCCGCTCTGAAGCCCACACTGGTCCTGAACTCACTGGTGTAGCCCAGGACAATCCGCCTGCCTTAGCCTCTCAAGCGCTGGGATTACAGGTGTGCAGCACCACGCCCAGCTTTTGGGGTGCGGGGAATCGAACTCAGGACCTTGCAGCTGCAAGGCAAGCACTTTACCAGCAGTGCCAATCCTCCAGCCCCAGGCTTGTTTTAAGTTAGTCATTCTGTATGGCCTACCGCAACGTCATAAACATGTAAGTGCCCTGGACAGAAAGGCATTCCCAGCCCCTAGCCACACCACACAGCGTAACAACTGCTTACAGAGCGTTCACAGGGTGTTAGCTCTAAGTAGGGTCCAAGAGAAGGATTTCAGCAGACTGGAGAGGTGCGCAGGCCACCCCGTTCCCATCCGCGCAGCCTCTCCTCAGGTCCCGGTACCTAACCTGGAGCCCTGTGACCACCACCTCGGTAGCGGCTTATTTCACTGAACTGCCCCGATCTTCCATTCACCGCTTTGATCTTTCACAGCTTTACCAGACACGTGGACGCACAATGAATTGAAAACCCAGCCTCTGGGTCAGGTGAGCAGGGAGCCGGAAGCCCCGCCCCGGGAAGCCCCGCCTCCCACCAGCACGCTCCTATCCGGTTCTAATGCTGCTGCTGACTGACAGGAGGCGGAGCTTCACGCCCACTCCCCTGCTGTCCCATGGGCCATTTCAAAGCCGACCTCCCCAACACCCCGCTGCAGAACAAGAGACCCTCTATGCAGGTCCTTGCGAGAACGTCTTCGACAAAACTGCCCCCCTTCCCCCCATGAGAAAGGCTGGAGACGGCTGACTTCGGGGAGCTGGGACAGAGGGGGCATCTGCAGGCCCTTGCCCTGAGCAGGCCGCCCCTCTCCCTCCGGCCTGCCCCACGGCGCTGCTGCCTGCTGTCCTCCCCTCGGGCCCTATCCAGCTGCCGTCAGGAGATTCTGCCCCCCGGGGTGCCCCACCCACGGGCACCGGGTGGGCCTTCCTAGGGGAGCGACTGTGAACACTCACGCGCACGGCTGCGAGTGGAACAGAGTCCTGGAAACGGCCCCGTTCCGCACGCGAGCCCGCTCTCCGAGGGGCAGGGTCTCGGGACTCGCGTGGCCAGTCAGGTGTGCTGGGTGACCAGGAATCCCCACAGCTGCGAGCTGAGGCCCAGAGCGCGTGGTCAGCTCACGGTTTGCTCTCCGGAAAACTGACAAGCTGCTTTCCCGCGCGGCTGGACGAGATCACGGCTCTTCCAAGTCAGAAACTTGGCACGTGCCCATCCTCGGCATTCCGCACCAGCGCTGCCTGTCCTGCCAGGCCCCGAGAGCCTGCGAGCAGGAGCTGCTCATCCCTTTCTCTGCCCTGCAAGCTGGCGTGTGCCTTTTAGTCCAGGAAACTACGAGCCATGGAGGACTGCCCTCAGTATCCAGTGTCCTCTTTGGTCCAAGTGACTGTCCTCCCTCGCCTGTCTCACCAAGAACACGACGCAGGAACATGTATATGGAATCGGCTGCAGCCAGGTCGGGGGCGACAGGCCTGTGATGCCAGCATGATGGGAGGCTGAGGCAGGAGGATGGCAAGCTCGAGCCCAGCCTGGGCAATGCAGTGATTTAGCAAGAGTGTCGCGAACTGGGCAAGAGTCCTGGGCTGGACCTCCAGCGTGTGCGCGCGTGTGCGCACACACACACACAAAGGAATTCAGTTGCCACACTCCCCTGTGCCTAGCAGATGCCGGAAGCCAGCGGGCCCCAAGCTAACCAGCTCTCCCTCCTCACTGTCCCCAACAGTGGGGTTCAAAGTCACCTGCTCCCTCCCCACCTCTGCTTTCTCCACTCTCCCAGTGTGACCACTCCTGCCACCATCAGGAGAGCTGTCCCCACGACTCCAGCCCCACCCTCCTCTGGGACCCAAACAGCCGGCTGGACAGCCCTCCGCAGCCTGGCATGCCCCTAGAGTCAAGTCCGAGTCCCTGTGAGCACGCGGAAACCACAGTGCCAGGCTAAGAGTGAACGGAGGACGTGGGTGTAGACGCTGCCCTCCTGGTACTGGGGGAAGGCGTGGTGACAATAGGAAATATTACCAAATGACCTGGCAATCACCACGAGAAACTTGGGTGCAAACCGGAGGTGACAGAGGGTTGGCAGCACCAGGAAAAAGGCGAGGAGGAAGCAGTTCCCCGCAGAACAGCAGCTGGGCGCAGCTGCAGCTGGATGAAGCGCCATCTCTCGGGCACCGTCAGCGGATGGTGACATTCAGGACCTCGTCCGATTTATTTAGATGTTTATCTTACACCTAGGATAAACAGTCCAATTCGCCACACAGACCCCTTCCCAGCTACGGTATTATGCTTGCATTTGATTGGTCGATACTGATTGATATTGGTTGACTGATGACAGATTTTTGTGTCACACAGGACCGATCCCAGGGCCTCCACGTGGAACTACATCCCCACCTCATCTTTATTTATTTTTTTGACATAAGATCTCACTAAGTGCCCAGGCTGGGCTTGAATCTGCAATCCTCCTGCCTCAGCCTCGCAGAGGGCCGGGATGACATGTCTGTGCCACGAGGCATGGACTATCTGAATTGAGTGCCACGGTCTGCCAGGTGGCAACAGGGCTTGATGCTGGGAGATCCTCAGCATCAAGGACAGTGAGGACAAAGCCTTATATTTTGTACCACGGTGTGATTGGTGCCCTCTGGGGCACATTGGACTGCCACAGATGAGGGGTAGTGCTGGTCACCTCATCCCTCAGGGCGGGGGACGCCACGCTGCCCTCGCCAAGGCCCGGCCACATCGCCCTCAGCGTCCCCACGTGTAGTCTCAGTCACCACTGTGCTGGCTTTACGGCCCCCTCACAATGTGGTCCTGTCCAGGGCAGTGCTGTCTTCCCGGGACCCTCACCCCGCCCCCAGCCCGGCTAGAAGCTGGCAGCCTCTCCAGGCACCACACCGGGGGCCATATGGCGGCACAGCTGACACTGTGTGACGCGGGACAGCTCGGCGTTCCCATCCACGTCAGCCTGAGCCATGGGTACACCGTGGCATTTAAATGGCAGGGAGGGACCTTTGATTGGGATGGAGAGAGGCGAGATGAGAAGTCTGCGACAGGTGACATGTGACACCGTACCAGACACCTACCCCGCAGGAGATGGAGGGTGGGGCCAGGGGAGGGCATGGACTAGGGGGTGCATGTGTGCAGTGTGCACCTGTGCACACTGCACACACGTGTATTCTCAGGCCTACAGCATGCAGGAATATTGCCTATCCATAGAGCATCGCATCAGAGAAGGTTGGAATTTTTTTTTTATACTTAAGATGGAGCCCAGGGCCTCCACACTGAGCTCCATCGCCGGCCTCTCCCTGGTCTTCCACTTTAGACAGGGCCTTGCTAAGCTGCGCAGGCTGAGCTCAAATGTAGGATCCTCCTGCCTCAGCCTCCCAGAGTGCCGGGATGATGGGCCTGCGATCTCCCAGCCCCACAGGAAATACTTTTTTGAACAACCGAGAAGATGTGAATACGGCCTGAGTAGTGGGAGGTGTTGGGGACCACTGTTGGGCTTCGTAGTTGCAGTTACACAAGGAGATGAAGAAAATGGGTTTTTTTATTAAAAAAAAAAAAAACAAGATGTAGTCAGAAATATCTGGGGGTGGGGGGGAATGTGAGGGTGCCTGACTTGAGAATATTTCTACAAGAAAAAAGATGAAATCTAGATGCTGATTCTGAATTCACTGTGTAGCCCAGGCTGGTCTCTAACTCACAGCAATCCTCCTGTCTCTGCCTCAGAAGTGGTAGGAATACAGGTGTGCGCTTCCGCATGTGGCCGATATGGTGCCGGGCAATCGAACCCCGGTCATACAGCAAGCACTGTAACTGGGGAGCTACGTCCCCTCCCCTTTTTTAAAAAAATAAATGTGAATATTTGAATAAACCAGGCCTGGGGCAGGGGCCACTCTGGGAGGCGGAAACAGGACTGCAACTTGGAGCCCAGTCTCGGTTATTTAGTGACTCAGCAAGACCCTGCCTCAAAATCAAAACTAAAAAGTGGGCTGGGGGTGTAGCTCAGTGCAAAGGCCCTGGGCTCGGGCTGGGGGTAGCTCAGTGCAAAGGCCCTGGGCTCGGGCTGGGGTGTAGCTCAGTGCAAAGGCCCTGGGCTCGGGCTGGGGTGTAGCTCAGTGCAAAGGCCCTGGGCTCGGGCTGGGGTGTAGCTCAGTGCAAAGGCCCTGGGCTCGGGCTGGGGTGTAGCTCAGTGCAAAGGCCCTGGGCTCGGGCTGGGGGTAGCTCAGTGCAAAGGCCCTGGGCTCGGGCTGGGGGTAGCTCAGTGCAAAGGCCCTGGGCTCGGGCTGGGGTGTAGCTCAGTGCAAAGGCCCCTGGGCTCGGGCTGGGGGTGTAGCTCAGTGCAAAGGCCCTGGGCTCGGTCTCTAGCAGAAGACAGAGAGAGGGAGGGAGGGAGAGATGGTTAGAGGCAGGGAAGAGTGTCCCAGCACACCGGCCAGGCAAGGGGACTGCCGAAGGGTCTGGAAACGCATGGTGCCCAGCAACCCTGGAGCCACCCAGGGACCAGGCGCGGCACTGCATTGGAATATACCAGGGAGTCAACGCCACCTAACCACGCGGCCTGGAAAGGCTGCCCTTAGTTTCAGCTTAGTGCTGAAAGGGCCATGGAGGTGACTAACGCTCTGGACAAACTGCCTGGAGGGGTGGGCATATAATCCTTGAGGATCCCAAATCCGAGCCCCAATTCAGGAATGTAGACTCTGACTCCAAATCGAAAATAAGATAAAGGCAAGGGGTGTAGCATAGTGCCACGACACTGGGTTCAATATCCAGGTACCCAGGGGGACCGGGACGGGACTGGGATGGGGTGGGGGGAGGGGGTCAGTGGGGATGGAGAGAGAGGAATGCAAACTCTCAGGCTCTGCCCCGGCCCAGGCAGGGACTGGCTGGGGCAGGGCTGTGCACAGGCCCACAGGGTGCTCAGATAAACTCAACCCTACGGCCTCTGCCTTGATGGCAAAGGAGAAGGGATCCAGTGACAACCCCGTTACGTGCATGTGCCCTAAGGAAGCCCCGAGAAGGCCTGGGGACCCTCCTCTTAAGCCACTGCCCCAGGGAGCCCCATAAACAGCAGGGGCTCCATCTGGAGTAGTTCAAAGATACAAACTCTATTAAAACCAATGGGATGGGAAATCTTACATAACCCCAGGTCCCTCCTTCCCCGGCACCTCCCCCGCCCAGAGCCTGGCTCAGCTGGCAGCAGAGCCTGGAGGGACCTGGGTCAGGGTAACCCGCCCGCCGGTGGTTACAGAAGACACTGTGCCTGCAGGTGTGAGAGGGAGGGGGTGGGCCTGCAGCCGCAAGGCCTGGCTTCCTGGCTTAACTCCCGAAGGCTCAGAGCATCCGGACAGACACAGCTTGGCCACCAGCTCCCAGAATGCCAGAGGAGGAAGGAGGGTCAGAGACTGAAAGAGACTGTCCCAACATCACACAGCAGTGAGCACACAGGAGGGGGCCAGGCCAGTGTCCTGAAGCCCCTGGCTGTGTGCGAGCCAGTAAACATGGAGCCGGGAGCCAGCAGGCTCCATCGGGGAGGGGGGAGAGAGGGAAGATGGGCGAAGGCAGGTCACCCAGAACTCGGGGCACAGACCCTGAAGCAGCCTGGGCGGGGCTTAAAGCTCCAGTCCCGAGCCTTGTGGCTTTGAATATACTCACGTCTCCAGCCTCAGTTTTTAATTCTATGAAATGGGGATAATAACACCTGTACACTACAGGAATAAGTGAGTTCTGTGTGACATCTGAGGACCCTGTCGCCATGGCAGGCATTTGACAAATGCCAGTTATGACCCAGGCTATTCCTCTGTTTTGACGTTAAGACAGGCGGCTTTGGAGGACGCGGATGGATTATAGGCCTGCACCCCCAGGCCCGGACTCAAAACAATTTTTAACCCCCTAACAAGAAAGGACAACCCTTTGGATGTGGGGACAAGGGGGCTGCTGAAGACGAACCATTTTTCATCACTAGCACCTCAGAGCAAGGCCCTGAGTTCGATTCCCCAGTACCACATAAAGCAGGTGTGGTGGCGCACGCCTGTAATCCCAGCACTCGGGAGGCTGAGACAGGAGGATTGCTGTGAGTTTGAGGCCAGCCTGGGCCACGCAGTGAGTTCAGGACCAGCCTGGAGTTCACAGTGAGACTGTCTCAAAAAACAAAACAACAAAACCCAGGAAAGTCAGCTTTGCTGAAAAAGTTCAAGCCAGTGGCAAGTAAGAGTTTGCAGAATATAGGGTCTCCCGGAAAAGGCGGGGTCCTTTCTTACAGTTCCTGGCCCCAGCAAATTCCTGTGGAAGAAAGCACAGTGGGCAGAGGGAAGCCACGCCCACACTGCCCTCTCTAGTCAGCTGTGTCCTGCCTCCCGCAGCCGTGGGATGAGAAAGCGAAGGAAAGGCCCGTGGAACTGCGCCGGCTGCAGTGGGGACCCCAGGTATCACAGGGGAGCCCCGGGGCATCCCACTCCGCCTGCCTGGCTATAGCCCCCGGACTCCACAGCATGTGGGCAAAACACGAACCAGGACCACATTCATCCAATCCTTGCTACTCAATGCTCCCAATTCCAAGGGGAGCTGAGGAGACGCGGATGTTGGCTCACGGTTTCAGATGAGCCAGCCGGGGCCAACCAAACCCATTTCTGTGGCCCTGAGGGTCACACTGGGGGGCAACGGCAGCCCAGCCCAGTGCTCTGTGGCCTCGTGGACCGGAAGCAGCAAAGAAGAGGAGGCCAGGATGCCCCTGTCCCGTCCAAGAGCCCACTTCAGGACCGTGGGTCCCACGGGGCACCACACCCCAGCAACACCTTCTGGAGGCCCCGGCCAGTAATGCATGCCCCGCGGGGCACTCCCCAGTCCCCACCTTCCACCATTCACGCCCAGCCAGCGGGGTGGAACCAGATTTTATGAGGACGAGCTCTGAGGGACCGCACATCCCAGAGCACAGAGACATTCTGGGGTGGTGGCTGCCTCCTTTCCACCCAGCTGTGTCTGTTATCTATTAGCTATCACCTCTGGCACATGATTATTGACACACGAGAGAGAGAGAGAGAGAGAGAGAGAGAGAGAGAGAGAGAGAGAGAGAGAGAGAGAGAGTTGTTACGGCCTACACACCGAGCTACATCCCCAGCTCACTTTATCTCTTTTTCTTTGAGACCAGATCTCGGTAACTCACGGGGCTGCCCAGGCTGGACACAAACCACGGATCCCCCTGCCTGGGCTTCCCAGGGTGCCGGGGGGGGGGGGGGGGGGCAGGCCTTCGCTGCTGTACCTGGCGAGAATTTTTCTTTTTGCTCTCACCCCGTGTCCACTTGGGAGCAGTTCTCTGTGTCCCATCTTTCTGTGGTACCGAAGCTCCCAGATTCCTGGCCAGGTACCAGGGTGAGAGGGCACAGGGCAGAGCGAGCGAGGGTGCGGCAGGACACGGGGTTCAGAGCCAGGGGGACAGGGGAGGCCTACAGAGCTGAAGGCGACTGGGTTTCGCAGCGAGGATCTGAGCAGAGCTCAGGGGCCCGGCCAGATGGGGCATCTGTGTCCCAGGCCTCGTCCCCCGGGCCCTGCCCACCTCCATCTGCCGGCCTCACTACAGAAAGGAGGGACCACGCAGAGAGGAGGGGTTCCCAGGTCCGAATAATGCCAGTGAGCTGAGTTCCCAGAAAACAGCCTCACAAACCTAGCCACCCTGTGCCTCCCCTCCGTGCCCACGCTCCTGGGGCACTTCCTGCTTCTGGTTACACCAGTGGGCACCTCAAACTCACCTGTCCACCTTGAAAAGCATGAGTTCTAGGGCCCAGCATCAAGTCCTAAATGAGAATTGCTGGGACTCGTGAGCCAGGCCATCCCCTTTCAGACCCATCCATGTGAGCCCTGTGAGGGACCACAGCACACTGGAAGTGGGGGACAGAGGTGCAGGCCTGGAACCCAGCACTCTGGGAGGCTGACGCAGAAGGATCCCCAAGCGCCAGCCCAGCTTGGGTGACTCCGCAGCTTAGTGAGACCCTATCTCAAAAATAAAAAAGAAAGCTGAGGACGTGACTCAGTACAAAGGCTCTGGACCAGGACGCCACCACACACACACACACACACATACGCACGCATGCACGCACGCACGCACGCACGCACACACACACACACACACACACACACACACACACACACACGCTCTTCTGTAGGAAGAATCTATGTGAAGGCTGGAGGAATAGCACAGCGCTTATAGCGCTTTCCTAGCAAGCACTGTCTCTGAATTCAGTTCCCCAACATCAAGTTGGGCATGGTGGCACATGTGCGTAATCCCAGTAGCTCAGGAGGCTGAGGCAGGAGGATTGCTGTGAGTTCAAGGCCAGTCTGGGTTACAACAGTGAGTTCAAGATCAGTCATATCTATAGAGTGAGACCCTGTTAAAAGAAAAAAAAAAGCCTATTGGAAAGCTGCCCTGGCAGACTTCCCACATGATAGACAGGCCTGGCATCAGTCCCACAAGTGACAGGTGGCTTCCTGGGGTCCTGCCCTGGGCCACGTGCTTTACAAATAGTGCCAACCATGGCTCCTGACAATCAGCAGGTAGTGTCAGTACCCCCATCCCATAGACGGAGAATCTAAGGTTAGCGATGTCGGCCATACTCAAGGATGCCCGGCTCATGACAGTGCAGGGCCCCTCTGAACCCCTGAACCTCATCTCTCTCTCTCTCCCTCTCTCTGACACTGGGGACTGAGCTCAGGTCCTTTGCACCAACCTATATCCTGAGCCCATTTGCTATTGATTTCAAGACAGGATCTCACCACATCACTCAGCTGCCCAGGCTGGGCTCAGCCTTACAGTCCTCCTGCCTCAGCCTCCCCGTGTGCCGGGACCCTAGGCCTGTGCCGCAAGGCTCGGCTGGCAGCTTTATTAGAGGCACCCTCTAGAAAGAACAGCAGGAACTCCACAGCGCCCTTGGCCGTTGGGAGCCAGCCTCCTCCCCATGCGCCAGGCCTCCACGCCCATCCCAGGCCTGGGCATGAGGTCATCCTGGCTCTGGGCGCCCCAGGCCAGGCCAGCTTCCGATGGCCACGGCTCAAGGGCTGACCACATCTGCAGGGAGCCGGAACCGGCCTCGGAGGAGGCAGCTGCAGACGGTGGGACCAGAGCGGGACCAGACCCAGTCTCCGGAGCCTCCTGCTGGGGCCAGGATCCGGGAGGCGGGGCAGGGACGCAGGAATCCGGGGACTACCCAGATGCTCCTGGCAGGGCGGGAGCTGAAAGATAAACTGGAGCTGGCGCGGGGCTAGGAATGAGCTAACTTCCTCGTCAGCTGCTCTGGCTTCCGGGTCCAGAGCGACTTCAAAGGCAGAAACAGGCATCTGGCTGGGCTTCGAGGCTCTGGGCCTCGCCCTGCGCGCAGGCCGGGATGACAGCGGCGGGAAGGGCCCCAAGGGGGACCCTGGCGGTTTCCTCACCGCAACACAGGTCCGCAGACACACAGGAGGTCGCTGGCTTTTTTCTTGTTTGGGTGTTGGTCACATGTGGAGTTGAGCGGAGGACTCGGACCCAAGCCACATTCTCAGCTCTCTCATTTTATTTGTAGACAGAGTCTTGCGCTAACTCCCTACGTCGGGCTCGCACTTGGGATCCTCCGGCCTCAGCCTCACAGAGCGCTGGGGTGACAGGCTGCGCCCTAACGTGGCCCGGTTCACACTGCCATGTTCTGTATCTGTCTCTATGATAAGATGACCAACGCACCCAAGCTAGGAGCCCCACCTCACCAAGTTATTTTTTAACAGAATAGTTAAGAACTCCTGGCAAATCTCAAATATTCAAGACGTGACCGGGTGTCCCCAAAATGTGTTGCTTTTCCCCTAGGTGTGCCATCTTTTGGGACACCAGGTACGCTGAATTTAGCACTTGTGTAATTCTCCTCAAAGCATTAATTGTATTTAAAGTAGCAGGACAAATTCATCCTGGGCAAATTTTTAATTTTTACATTGTATTTTCCGTCTTTGATATTTGCATATGCATGACAACCTCGGGGGACAGGCGCCTGGTAGGATCAAGGAAACCAGTTGCCATATTGTACATTAAGCCTCCGGAATTTCCTCTCATAACTGCCAGTCATTATCCCTGGCCCCCAACTTCCCAAGTCCCAATAGCCACCGTTCCACCACTCTGATCCTGTCAGTGGCTGTTAGTTCCCACCCAGGAGGGAGATCGTGCATAATGTATCATCCTGTGGCCGCCTTGTTTCACTTTAGCAATAACGTTCTCAGGGTGCATCCTTATCAGCATATAGGGCAGGATTTCCTTTTAGACAGCTAAGTAATACTCCACTGTGCACCATCGTTTTCTTTATGCATTCATTCATGGGCAGACGCTTGGGCTGTTCCCATATCTAGCTTCTGTGTAAAATGCTGCCCTGCATCTGAGAGCACAGGTGTCTCTTGGGACAGTGGCTCTATGCCTCTGACCTCCAGAAGGGAGGTGGCTGGATCATAAGCTACCTCTATTTGTAATTGTTTCCAGAACTGCTGTGCTGTTCTCTGGGATGGGCTCACCAATTTACACTACCACCACCACGGCTGGCTTCTTTCCCGTACATCCTACTCACAGATGCCTCCTTGTGACATTTTGGTAACAGTCCTCACCCGGGTGTGTGGTGACACCTCACTGTAGTTTTAATTTGGTTTTTCCTGCTGATTAGTGAAGTCTAGCGTAGTTTCATAGCGCTGTTGGCCACGTGTATGGAAAACTGTCTGCTCGAACCCCTTGGCCTTTTTTACAATCAAGCTTCTGGGGGGTTACCTGGTTTCTGATTTTGCTTCTGAGTTATATAAATACTCTCTATACAAGGTACCCCAAAATTCTGTTCGTTTTTCATAGATTGTGGTCACTTTTGAGACACCTGTACATTGAATTTTGTGCTTGCATGATTTTTCTCATAGCATTAGTTTGACTTTAAAGATGATGAAATAATTCTGAGCAATTTTATATATATATATATATATATATATATATATATATATATATATATAAAAATTGGGATATTAAGCCCAAGGTCTTCACACTGAGTTACATTCCCTACCCATTTTTTCCCCTGATGTTTACTTTGAGAATGGTTCTTGCTAAGTTACCAAGTTGCCCAGTCTGGGCTCAAGCCTGCAGTCCTCCTCCCCTGGCCTTCAGGACTGCTGGGATTATTGGTGTGTCCCACCTGGCCCAACAATACTGCATTCGTATTTTTAATATCTTCCTATGTCTGGCAACCTTTGGGAAACCCTGTGTATTATTTCTAATAACTCGTTGGTTCTAGTCTTTTCCTACAGACTCCTGGGTCCCCCGACAACTCCCCATAAGCCCACAAGGGGCCAAGCTGGGGTACTGAAGCCCTGCTGAGGTCCCCCAGGTCCCATGGCCTGGCGCCTGCAGCTTCCCCTGCACCCTGCAGCACGGCACGGGCACCCAGTCACCGCTGCCTTGCCCCTCTGTGACCACAGCCCATGGCCAGCTCAGAACCCAGCCCGGGACCTGCACAAGCCATGTGCCTCTGCTGGCCTGAGCTGGCCAGTCCCAGCGCCGGTGGGCGGGGTCTGGCTGGGAACTGGGTTAGAGCCCCAGGAAATAGGCTTGGCTCAGCGGGGCACGGCTGACCTGGCCAGGCCCCAGTCCTCCCACGCCAGCAGCCCCTGCTGTTCGCTCCCAGTTGGCCCAAGACACCTGGTCTAATTCCCTACAACTGATGGGCTGTTGGACTGTTTTATGCAATTTTTTTTCAGTACTGTAAATTGAGTCTTCACGCTAAGCTGCATCCCCAGCCCATTTCTTATTTTGAGAAAGGGTCTCACCCAGTCGCTGACTTGCCCAAGCAAGGCTTGAATCTGCAGCCTGCCTGCGTCAGCCTCCCGGAGTACCGGGATGACAGGCCTGCACCACGGCCAGGCTGCTTTGCGCAACGTTAAAGCTGGGAAGTGTCAGCTCTGCATCTGCTGCAGGCCAACTGTAAATGACCGTGAGGAAATGTTTCCCAGAAGTCTCTGCAGCTAGAGGGGTGGCCCACATCCAGGGAGTCCTGCTCCAGCCCAGCCCCCAGCGTAGCCAAAATAAACCTGCTCTGTTCAGGCCTAGTGTCACAAGCCTGTAGTCACAGAACCCTGGGAGGCTGAGGCAGGAAGACCCCAAGATTGAGCCCAGCCTGGGCAACTCAGCAAGACCTTGATTCAAACTGGGACGGGGATGCAGTTCGGTGTGAAGGCCCTGGGCTTGGTCCGTAATAGGAAAAGAAAGAAGAGAGAGAGAGAGAGAACATCTCCCACCTCACGTCCACCCTCCACTTTCCTGGCAAGCAAGGTTTCTGCTTCTGCGTTTGCCAGAAGCTCACTGCAGAACAGCTATGACTGCCCCTGGGTCACGTGTGTGGCAGGGCCTTGTCACACCACGGGACAAGGGCAGGCAGAGACGAAACCGGGGAGAATCGGACTGAAGTGTTCTGGGTACAGAAGCAAACGACCGGACGGGAAGACAAAGGTGGGTGCCCAGGCGGCTAGGGGGCAATTAGAGAGGACGGGGGCAGTTAGAGGGGACAGGGACAGTCTGTACGACTCACACATCCGGAAACTGGCGGAAACTGGCGTGAGCCGGGCCTGGTGGAGCAGGCTGTCAGCCCAGCACACCGCGAGGCTGAGGCAAGGCCCACAAGTTCAAGCCCGGCCTGGGCCACTTAGTGACTCAGCAAGATCCTGCCCAGAATAAAAGAATTTTAAAAGGGCTGGGGATGTAGCTCAGCATAGAGCTCTAAGTCCTCCCTGCCCCCAAAACACACACACACACACACACACACACACACACAAGCACACATGCATACATGCACACACACATGCACACAAATGCGTAAACACACATGAACACACACACATGCATGCATACACAAACACGCACACAGCCTTGGATTCTGATTTCTTTCCTGCCAGAGCCTCCAGGAAGAGCGCTGGAGCTGTACGAGGGGGACTCGCAGTGGCTGAGGGCAGGGGGCCTATGGCTTGGTCCTGACAATGTGCCAGGCGGCCAGGATGGGGGAAGGGACAGGAGCAGGACAGAGCCTACACTCTTCCAGAACCTTCCACCCTCTGGGCTCTGCAGCACCAGGTTGAGCCTACACCCTCTGCCTCTGTCTCCAGGAGGCCTCACGCCAACCCAGCCTGAGGGAGAAGAACTGGGGTTCACCAGCAACCCTGAAAGATGCTGGCCCAGGACGCTCACAGCCTTAGGGACTTGAGTGACCTTCCTGCCTCAGCCTCCTGCGTAGCTGGAGCCACTCGCACAGGGCTGACCTGATCACGCTCCTGGGAAGCAGAGCTGGTTGGTTGTCCTTGGATGACGCAAATACTTTGTGGTTTCTACTCCTGACATCAGATAGTGTCTAATCTTCACACTATCAAAGGCACTCGTGGGTCCTGAGAAGTATATAACGTCTTGTAATCAGCAGCCAATCAAGATCGGAAGCAGCCACTAGCCGAACGCCTTTGGTTCAGTCCCCACCCTACCCTGGTGGCCACGGCCATTTCTCCAACTCGGATCCTGCCTGTTCCAGACTGTCCTGCCCGTAGGATCACTCAGGGCACAGTCTCAGATTCGGATTTCTTTCGCTTCACGCCAGGCTCTGGAGGTCAACGCCAGGTTCACAAAAAGGATGGAAGAACCAGAACACAGCGGAACTGGCCATCAGCTGAGTCCTTGGACCCCGAAAAGGCGCCAGACCCGGAAAGCAGCAGCCCACAAATCCATCTGCCATCTTTATCACTGGACTCAGAGAGACCCTTAAACTCTAAAATGGACTCACACTTAGACACAAAAAGACACTGATTGTCCCAGAGCAATGGGGGTCGGGGGACGTGATTCAAAGGACATGAACTCTAGTCAGCTGATGTGCACTTCAGTCTTCTGTGTGGCACTGGGTCACTTAACCGTTCTGAGCTCATACTTTTCTTCTCTGCCCAAGACGGTCCAGACCCCATGGACAGAAGCTGTCATGTCTCCCTGGCTACAGAGGAAACCCACCCAAGGGACCCGGCAGAGCCACCAGGAAGGTCGCCCTCTCTTGTCCTTCTAGGGGCTCTTAAAATATTCAGTTGACGTGGGACTGGGGCTGGGGTTCAGTGGCTAGAGCACTTGCCTAGCATGTGCAAGGCCCTGGGTTTGGTTCCCCAGAACCACATAAAAGTCAGCACGGTGGGTGTGCTAGCTCCCAGCACTCGGGAGGCTGAGGCAGGAGGGTCGCTGTGAGTTCCGGGCCAGCTTGGCAGCTATACAGTGTGAAGTCAGTTTGGGTTCTTACAAAAGGCAGAATTTACAGAAATTGTAACAAAAGGGATCTACTTGGAAGGCTTTCAAGTCTGAGAGAATCCAAGATGGAGACATGCGTGGCTGCTCAGCCGTGAGACAGAACTCCCATCCGGGATGGCAGGACAACCCGTGAGAGTCTGCTGCAGATCTCGGCTGTTCGAAGAACAATGGCGAAGATCAGTGACTGGAGATCAGCAACGGGCAGACAAGCACAAGTCGAGACTGCAGCGAATCGGTGGTGAACACCTGTGGCGTGTAGCAAGTCGGCGTCAGTAGACAGCTGCGAAGGCGCGAGCTCTCCTAGCTGTCACAATCTTTCTTCTTCCTTCCTTTTACACAGTTTGTTCCCAGCTGGACCTCCCACATCCGGGCGGGTGCTCTTCTCTCATTTGCTGGCCCACAAATCACTCACACTCTAATCCAGGCTAGCTCCTCTAACTGCCTAATCCAGGCGTGTTTCCTGATTGCCTCAAATTGACATAATCTCTCCCACAGTCGGTCACACAGTGACATCAGGACCAGCCTGGACTACAGAGTGAGACCCTGTCTCAAAAAAAAAAAAAAAAAAGGCAACCTGAGTTGACGTTGAGTCTGAGGCTGCTGGTGGCCATCTCTGCCACCCCAAGGGGAAACTGGAAAGACAGCCGTGTAGGGCACAGGGCAGCCACACGATGGCGTCCCCAGTGCCCCTGATCCGAATCTGCCTTCAGCAACTCCGGGCCGCTATGCAAACCAGTCAGGTCCTTTGATTTGCCTCCCAGAAGGCAACACGTGAACATTCCATGACTTTGAGTTATCGCGAGGTCACAGAATAATCCTGTGATTGAGCTCCATGAACTCAACAGACATCTGACATTACAATTCACCTAGTCCAGGGGCAGGAGGAACGGCTCAGCGGTTAAAGCACTTGCCTATCAAGGGCTATGCCAAGCACTAAGTACCAGAGTTCAATTCCCCAGCATCCCGTAAGCCAGGCAGAGGCGCATGCCGGTAACCCCAGCACTCAGGAGGCTGAGGCAGGATGAATCTTTTGTTGTTGTTGTTGTGGCTGCTGCGGTTGTTCCTGCCACTGCTATGGTTGAGACAGGATCTTGCTATGTTGCCCCAGGCTGATCTTGAACTTGTGGACTCACGAGATCCTCCTGTCTCGGCCTCCCGAGGGGCTGGGACTACAAGTGTGTGCCGCTGGGTCCAGTCTCTCTATGTGCATGTTTTCCCTCTGGTGGGGATCAAACCCAGAGCTGTCGTACCCTAATTTCCAAGAACCTCAAGCCCCAAAGCAAATGCCACCACCACAAGCCGTGACAAGCAGGCCTACCAGCATTCTCCAGGCTTCTTAGAAGCCCCAAAACTTCCGGCGATGCTCAAATCCAGTGCAACTCAGCCAAGACTAAGAGCCAGATACATGGTGAGAGTCTGTAGTTATATCAGGATTAACATGCTATTACCATCCTCCAGAAAGCCAATCCAAAATACAGAGAAAACACACCTAGTTAGAAAGATCAGGCAGGCCTGGGTGGTGCAGGCCCGTCATCCCAGCACTCTGGGAGGCCGAGGCAGGAGGATTCCAAATTTCAGCTCAGCCTGGGCATCTTAGCAACTTAGCGAGACCCTGTCTCAAAAGCAAAAGTCAAAATGGGGTGGAGATGTAGCTCAGTGGGGGACCCTGGGCTGGGCTTAGTCCCCAGTACCTCAAAAAAAATTGGAAAAAAATCCTTCAACATCTGTATCTGAGAACAGATGGGACTGCAAACAGCAGAGAGGGAGCGTGGGCCAGGCACGCACCGGGACAGTGAGGAGGCGCCACGTGCTGGATTCCCAAGTTGGCAGAAATACTGTTGGGGCTGGCATGCGGTCTGTCCACGGAGACAACGAAATTAAGTCCGGCTGGGTAAATACTACAAATGCCCCACAATGTGAGTCAAGAAGGCATTGCTGAATTTTCTTTTGAGACAGGGTCTCCCTCTGGAGCCCAGGCTGGCATTGGACTCAGGGCGATCCTCCTGCCTCAGCCTCCTGAGTGCTGGAATCACACGTGCGCGCCACCGCGCCTGGCTTATATGGTGCTGGGGAATCAAACTCAGGGCCCTGAGCTTGCAAGGCAAAGGCTTTAACTGCTGTGTCGTTCCTCTGGCCTGGCTTAATTTTAAAGCAATGGGGAAACCCTGGAAGATTTATGCAGTTAAATAATGTAATGAAAATAGTGTCCACTGATGGGTTTAATGAACGTAACTGAAACTCTAAATCTTGCCTTGGCTGTAGGGTGACGCTGAAAGTGGGCGGGATTAGCAGTGGGGTGGAGGACAGTTTAGAGGAGCCCCCACCCTGCCACTGCCACCAAGTCCGAAAACAACATGACAGTCCCTGCACTGGAGGGGAGGGGTGGCTGCAGGGACACGGTGCAGGGCTGCAGGAGGCCGGGTGGGACGGAGAGCCCCAGAGTCAGCCAGGAAGATGGTCCCCCTGCCCCCCAAAAGGAGAAGGGAGGACTCCGCAGAGGGCATGTGGGTGAACCAATTCAGTTTAGTTTGGTTTGGTCTGGGGTACTAGGGCCCAAGCCCAGGGCCTTCACCCCAAGCTACATCCCCAACCCTTTTTTGTTTTTAATTTTTTCATTTTTGAGGCAAAGTCTTGCTAAGTCCCTACGTTGCCAGGGTTGGGCTCGAACTTGCGATCCTCCTGACTCAACCTCCTAGAGTGCTGGGGTTACAGACCTGTGCCATCAGCCCAGCACACTTGGTATTTTCAATGCTCACATTCAGCGTGTCACAGCTCCCGGGGAGGAGGGGACGCAGTCATGACAGGACACTGGGTAATGTCTGTGTGTCCAGGGAAGGAGGAAAACACAGTGAAAGGGACAGACGGGGACACAGTCCGGGCCAGGCAGAGGGAGCAGGAGTCCCGGGCTCCAGGGCAAACTCATTCTTCTCCATGCCTCCCCACCATGGGCATTGGACTCTGCTTCCTGTCTGGTGCCTGGACCTCCAGGCAGGAGGGAGGAGGGCACCAGGGACCTTCAGAATCTCTGACTTACGGCAGCAGAGGGCCTGTGAGACCCTCTCACCCCCACCCTCAGATGGTACGGGGGACAGCTGCGGGGAGCGCCTGGCAAGGTGGGCATCACTGTGCCCTGGGGAGATGTCCCACCCCCACAGCAGGCCATACAGGTAGTGGCCAGGTAAGGGGGTACGGGAGTGGCGACCTCTCACCCCCTGACGGCGGCAGTGTACCTGCAGAACAGCCATGCCCCCTTCCCTCTGCCCTCTCTACCATGGGGGCACAGCGCCATCTCCTCACCCTGCATCAAAATAAAGCCCGGGCCAGGTCCGGTGGGACAGGCCTGCAGTCCCGGCACTCTGGGAGGCTGAGGCAGAAGGACTTGAGCCCAGCCTGGGCACATCAGGGACTTAGTGAAGTCATAGCCGAGAAAGGAAAACACAGGCTGGGGTGTAGGCTCAATTTCCAACACGAGAGAGAGAGAGAGAGAGGGCTTAGCTGTCCAGCTCTGACCCCGGCAGTACCCCGGTCTCCCACGTCCCCAATGTCCTCCCACGAGCAGAGCTAGAGCGCCGGCACCGGGCAGACATGGAGGGGCAGGAACAGGCCCGTGGAGGGGTCGTGGTGTTAACCCCTGTCCTACCACACGGTGTCACAGCCTGGGCCTGAGCGCCCCCTCCGCCCTCCCCGGGGACTCTCAGACGACGTCACCACGTCCGGTTTCTCCACGGGCGGCCTGTCCTTCAGCCTCCCAGGCCTTTGCCCTCCCACCCTGTCCCCTGTCCCGGGCACACACCCCCGCCCCCACCAATCTGGTCAGCACCAACACTCACACAGGTGTGTGCCAGAGAAATACGGGGCAGCCCTGCCTTCAAGGGAAGCAGCTGAGTCCCCGGGGAACCGTGACACACCCAAGGCCACGTGCCCAGGATCACAGAGGAGCAAGCGTTCCTAGAAAGCCAGGCCACATGACTCAGCGGAGCAGAGACCCAGCCCCGGGCAGCGCCAGCCTGGGACCCAGCCGCTCTCAGCCTGGGCTCCTCCTCCTGCCCACAGCGGTCGGGGAAGAGGGCCTGTTATGAGTGGCAAGGAGGCTGAGGCAGGAAGAGGCAGACAGAGAGAGAGGTCACGTCGGGTCAGCTCTGAGTGGAGCCCGTTACCTCCACCAGTCCTAGCTCCGGCCGCCGCAGCCCTGTCGGCTGCCCACCCGCAGCCCCGCGCCCACCACTGCTCCTGGCTTTCCCACAGCCAGCCCATCCCAGTGCGTCACTACACACGCCTCCATGGCCACCTGTCTGCCCTGGCCACAGCGCAAGCCCCCGGAAGTCAGGACTGCTGTCTGTTTCTATAGGATGGACCCCGATCCCCGGACCCGGACGACAGGCAGGACAGCGGGTCGTGAGCCGTCGAGTGCCCACTGGACCCCGCCCCGGCCAGCAGAGACTCCACCTCTGCCCCACAGGGCCCCAGGGCCGGCACTTCTGCAGCCAGATTCTCAGTGACGAGCAGCCGCCAAGCGAAGCCACAGGGACCCCGAGCCGCGGCCTGCTTTCTGTAAATAAGCCCGCTGCTTGGTACCGTCCGCACTGCTGCCACGCTAGGGGCAGGAGCCGAGTTACTGGGGCGGAGACCATGGGGCCACAGTGTAAAATCATTTGCCCTCGGCCCCCGGCCCAGGGCACCATGGGTGGTGACAAATTAACGCCACGCCTGCTCCTCTGGAATGGCACTTTACGTGTCACGTGGGGGAGAATTAAGGAAACATTCGTGTCGTCTTTTTTTGCTGTTCTGTGATCCCAAAAAGGAATCACACTGGGACAGAAAGTGAGAGAGACGGGGAAGCCAGCAAACAGGAAAAGACGGCATTCTGTGCGAGGTGATGACGACGGGCAACAGAGGAAGAGCAGCCCAGGGACACAGACGCAGCTGCACGTAGCAGCTGGGAGGCCCCTGGAAGGCTTCCTGGAGGAAGTGACGTCTGGGATACTATTCTCATCGTATCACCTCCAAACAAGTTATCTGTATGATACAACAGCGTGGAGTGACTTTCTAAACTTTTTTTGTTTTTAGTACCTGGAGTCCAACCTCAGGTCCTCATCCTGAGTGACCGCCCAATTTTTGTTTTAGATTCTGAGGCAGGGTCTCACCACGTCACTAAGTTTCCCAGACTGAGTTTAGAATCTCCACCCCCCTGCCTCAGCCTCCAGGAGTGCGGAGATTACCTACAGGCCTGGGCCACTGGGCTCAACTCCATTTTTTATTTTTGATTTTGAAACAGGGTCCCACTAAGTCGCACTCTGATTTCTTTACCGTCTCCTCTGGCACTTTTTTTTTTTTTCTTTCCAAAGAGCTAGATACCAACAGATACCACTCACCTAAATGACATGGGCCATGGCCACCGATATAATGCTGTGTTGGAGCAGCAGCAACCCTCCAGCTGTGTGGCAATTACTCCCACAGAGGGTCATAGGCTGGTAACAGTAGGCACCAAGCCGCGGCCCTGAATTCCCGCTGTGAACTGCAGGTGTGTAGGACCTATGTAGCACGCTCCTATGAGAACCCAATGCCCAATGACCTAAGGTGGAAGAACTGTCTCCCACAGAATTTGGTCCCTGGGGTCCAGAAGGTTGGGGATGGCTGCTCCAAAAAATAAAGCTGCCTTGTGGGTTGCTACCACCATAAGAAGAACCTCCACAGGTCCAAGAACCTTACGGCTAGCAGTCAGGTAGACGCACCCACAATGGCCTTTGGAGCTCACCTATAGAAAACACCACTTCCTTCAGTGTCCCCATGCCATGTCCTCTGCCTGCCCGGGGAGGCGGGGCCCATCACGCCTGTCCTCCCCTCCAGGGACAGTCTGTCCCGGCATCACTGTAATAAGTGTCATTTGCGGTGAGATTCAAACGCCTGGTAAGACAAGGTGGCCCTTCTCCAGGACATCCTGATCTTGCCTTTAAAGTTTAAGTTATAAGAAAGACTTTCCAAAGGTGGCCTCGCAGAGGTGGAGGTGGACGGATGCGGGGAAGACCTCCCCAGAGCCTAGTCTGCACCACTGCAGGCACCTGCGGTAATGAACAAAACCCAGGGGTTCAAAAGGCCCTTGCTTTTGAGGACTACGTCTCCCGCGTAGCAATGACGTCTTCACAAGCATGAGGCTTGAGGTCTCTGAATCTCTCTCATCTCTGAAATGAACGTGAGAAATCAAGAAGGAAATTCACCTTCCCTATTTCTCGAGGAGATACAGTAAACGAAAAGTCTCCTGGCGAGTGCGTGTCACTCTCATCAGGTACCCCTTTCCGTGCCCCTTCGGGGGTCACTCGGGGGCCAGCACGCACTTAGGCGTCAGGCCCACACGCCCTCACTGGCAGAACGAGGGATCCAACATCCACAGGGGAACTCGGGAACGGGGCTGCTCTTTCCACGGGGATGCTGAGCTCTGAAAGGCAGGCCCTCTCTTTAGCCAGTAAGCTCCATTTTTGATGGGACAGCAGCATGGGCCAATGCTGTGAATCCCTCCCTCACGTCATACACTCTTAATGGTGCCAGTAATAACAGTACCCTCCTCTCTGAAAGCAGAGGCAAGTGCTCGCTGGTCACCACAATCAGCTGGACCTGACACCCACCTACTCCCAGTACTGCCTCCCGCCCGAGAGTTCTCCTGGCCCGGATCTGCCCAAGCTCCCAGTGCTTCCACAGGCCTACATTGCTTTCGCTTCAAAAATTTTCATTCATACATTCCACGTGCAAGTTCACACCAGCGGGATTTAATTTCCTTTCCCCTAAATCCAAGGAGTGTTGTCTGCATGTTCCACAAATGTAAGAATTTATTTGAAGGGCATTTCTTACAAATAAGAGCTCCTTATCTCCCACAACCCGTTGGGCAGTCTCACGGACTGAGTTCAGTGGTCACAGTAATGTTGACCGAGGAGACTTTCCCAGGAGAAACAAGTAGCTCTCAGCCGTGTCAAGAGCTGTGCTCCACTGAGCCACGGGTGTCTGTTCTTCTGTTTCTCTTCCTCTTTCCTAATCCGAGATGAACTAAGGGACTCAGAAGCATCCACGCTCATCATGAGCCTGGCCACTTACAATAACACACAGGATGCCCATGACCCTTTGCTGCACTGATCCGGTCTTTCTAAAGGACCCGGACAGACTCCGGGGAGGGGGTTCCTGAGCCACTGTCCAGTTGGCTCTGCCCCCCATCACCTCGGGGAAGAAGGGAACCGGCCAGAGCCACTCCTGGCCCAACTCAGAGTCTGCAGGCAGGCTGGCCCATGGGTGTGCCAAGGTACCGGGTATATTGTCTGCTGAAATCTGACCGTAACTTGCATGACTTTGCAGGCACCCCCCACCCCTAGGAAGGACAGAGCCTCCAGCACAGCCCAGAGCAAGGACAGCCGGCTCGCCGGGCCTCCAGACGCCATCAGCGCCGCACTGCGCTCCCACACGTCAGGGGTCAGCGGCTCTACCTCTCGAGCCTGCGCTGTTCCCTCGGGCCACTGGGGCCACTGCCCTAGGAAAGGAAGAGAAACACAGAGGCGGAATGAGAGGGGCTGGGCCAAAGGTAAGGACCTGTTATCCCAAGACACTGGGAGGCTGAGGCAGGAGGATCTGAGCAATTTAGCAACTTGGGAGACTGAGTCTTAAAACAAAAAAAATTTTTTTTTTTTCATGGGCTGGGGACATAGCTGAGCGCAAAGGCTCTGGGTTTGAGCCAGCTCCACAGAACCTTGGTGTCACTGCTAACCAGCATTTAAAGGCAGGACTCAACCTCCCCAACCTCAAGGTCAGCCCATGATAAAACCTTCCTCATGTTTGTACCTTTGTTATGAAAAATAAATGACACAGTGCGTGAAAAGTGCTCAGCGTGAAGCCTTGAGAAGGAGAAGCTGAAAAAAACTATTCTGGACCCCGAAAAAAGAAACCTGCAGCCCGTGCAAAGAGGCCAGGCCTCAGCCTGAGCTTCGGGCTCTCCATGTGCAAACCCGGGAGCTTACGAGGAAGGTTCCTGTCAGCTTGAACGTTCCAGGAGTCTTGGGCAAAGGGATAAAGTTAAAAGTCCTCTGTGGGCAGCATCCCAGCTGTGACATAAAGTGACCCCGAAGGCACAGTCCCTGCCATCAGTGGCCACGTGCCCTGCAGGACTTCAGGGATGAGGGCGCTTGGGAGTGGGAGGGTGGGGGCGGGTACCACAGGGGAGGGGTTGGTTAGCCACAAATAGCCCAGTTTACATGGTTCTGGTATCTCTGGTTTGCCATACCAGCCTCCAGGAAGGTTTCCAGCCATCTAAGTATTAGGTAAACAATTGCCTCTTACAAAAAAAAAAAAAAGTTTCCCCATAAAATCAAGAAAGAAGATCTCTCCTTACCCTAAAATTGACTGCTCCCCTTTGGAAACTAGAACCCAGCGTCCCTCTAATCTTGAGAGACTCACCTCTCACCTGTCATCCAGGACCCTGGCAAGACACAAGATGCTTGATGAGAAAGTAGAAAGTCATACTCTTAGAGTTAGGGGCTGGAGGAGTGGCAGAGTGGTTAAAGCGCTTGCCTGGCAAGCACAGGCCCTGGGTTCAATTCCCCAGCACCACATACGCTGGGCACGGTGGCGTATGCCTGTTATCCCAGCACTCAAGAGGCTGAGGCAGAAGGATTGCCCGAGTCCAAGGCCAGCCTGGGCTATAAAGTGAGTTCAGATCAGCCTGGGCTACAGAGGAAGACCCTGTCTCAAAAAAAAAAAAAAAATACTGCACACACCCATAACCCAGCACTCAGGAGGCCGAGGCAGGAGGACTGCTGCGAGTTCAAGGCCAGTCTGGGCTACACAGTCCAACATGGACTACAGAGCGAGACTCTGTCTCAAAAAAAAAAAAAAAAATTGCCAACAGCAGGTCTATTGATAAGAGCACTGAGGCCAAATCTGTCGTTACTTAGAGCTTGAGAATAGCAAGTCTTTAGATCCACTCTCCGTCCCTTTTCCCATGGGAAGGGAGGCCTAGAGAGGGGGAGTGTTGTGCCCAAGGCCACTCACTGAGTGAAGGACCACGTCAAGCCTGGAATTCATTCCTGCTCCCCTGCCACACCCCACGGCCACCCTGGAAGGCTCTGGGTCACCTGGGCAAGCAGCACGGCTGACGACCAACACCATCACGTCAGAGGCGGAGGCCTCCCAGGGCATACCTGAGTCCTTACCTCAGCCACTTTTCCTCTGGGCCTGGGGGTGGGACCCAAGGCCTTCGTCTTGTGTCCCTTTGTCCCCAGCCTCTTTTTGTTTTTGATTTTGAGGCAGGGTCTTGCTAAGTTGCAAAGGTCAGGCTCAATCTCGCCACCCTCCTGCCTCAGTTTCCCAGAGCGCTGGGATGATGAGCCTGTGCATTTGGCCGGGCTTTAGCAATATTTCATAAGAGAAAGACTAAGTCACTAAGTTGCCCAGGCTGAACCAGAAGATGCGGTAGATCTTGGGCAGATTAGCACATTAACGTAATCTCAAAAAGCCGGAGGCTGGGATAGAGCCCTGAGGAGGGAGATGGGACCCTAGGACGCAAAGCTACGTAGCTGAGACGCCAGCACCCTGTCCCCACTCTGAGGCCAGCCTGCGTAGCAGGACCCCAGACTCCTAAGCCGCTCAAAACAACAAGAACTCACAAAAGGTTCTCCCAAAAAACAGCCATGTCACCACAGTGCGGAGAAACAAACCAGACTTGGCTTGGAGTGTCAGACTCAGCAGCAAGGAGCCACAAATCCACAGCGGGCAGGAGTGATGGTGTGTTGTGACCACGCGGGGGCACGCAGGCTGGGGACAAGGACAGTGCCCTCCCCGCAGCATCTCGGAGCAGGTCCCTGTGTCGAGAGCCCTCGGCCCACAAGCACCTCTGGGCTGGAAACCAACATGCAAACTCAGGCCCCGCGAGAGCCCGTGGCTCGTGACGGGCCCCACTCCTCACACCCCTGGAAACCCGTGGGAACTGGAGTCTGGCCAAAGGGCCCCCATCCCCAACACACTTCCCAACAGGGAGGAAGGACTCACACAACTTTCTGCTAGGGATCTCCAGGGGTGGGGGAGTCACACACATGTGCGAACCACGTGGCCCGGGAACCCCGAGAAGGAGGGAGGTTGCATCTGACATCGGGTTTCCATGTCCCGGCACTGGGAGCTCACCGTGAGCACGGATCTCCTGCCTCCTACAATGAGTGCCTGGGTTTCCATGACGACAACCATGGTGTCTCTTGCCACACCCAAGGAGGCACCAGGACTCCCGGTGGATGTCCACTGGCAGTGGAACAGTGGCTGCATGGTACATGGCATGGGGACAGGACGAACCCAGAAGCTAATAAAAGAATCCAGTTGATGCCAGCCCCCAGGGGACAGACCTGCCTTCCCGGCACTGTGGGAGGCAGAGGCAGGAGGATCCCGAGTTCAAACCCAGCCCAGGAAGCAACAGAGCACTTTGACAAGACCCTGTCTCAAAATCAAAAAATAAAAAAAAGGGGGGTTCAGGGCGGGAGCTTAGTGGAAAGGTTCTGTGTTCAACCCCCAGGACTACAAAAAATAAAATAAATAAATGAAACAAAATAAAATGGATCTGGCTGACTTCTATTAAGTCAGACGTTACAAAAATTTGCAAAAAAAAAAAAATCACAAAATGCCATGTTCTAAAGACTTTTGTTTTGGAAAATGCAGTTGTATGTCACGAAGATGCACTCTCCGTGTTAATCTGAGGTCAGCGTGTAATTGATTAAAGTGCGGCCACATTGAATTCCACGTGGTACACACGGACGATGGTGCCCACCAATGCCACGGCACTCTGCAGCCCTCAATCACATTACAATACTTATATTTCAATCATTTAAATTTTGGTCTTGAAGACACCAGTTCATAAGAGACGTGTAGACAGTCCAGGGGCAGAGACCTGTCATCTCAGAACTCTGGGAGGCTGAAGCAGGAAGATGGCACATTCTGGCTCAGCCTGGGCAACTTAGTGACTTAGCGAGAGCCTGTCTCAAAATCAAAAACGAACTTCTACAGTTCCCAGTTCCCGGGGAGTTGTCCTGTTCTGCCAGACCCCGGCGGCCCAGGCTATGATGTCCCGTGGAAGCCTGGAGATGGCCTGCTGCTTGACTGTTCGGAGAAGTAGCTTCGAGAACTTTCTCAAGCGCCAAACACAGACTCAGCTTCAGCTTCTTCCCAACCACGAAGGCGAGACAGAGTGGCCCTCGTGGTCCCGATCAGGGGAATGCACGATGGGTCTGGGGGCAACACTGCCCCATGAGGGCGGCATCTGATCGGGGGCAAGGAGGGTCACTACTGGCTCTCGGAGGCTGAAGCAGGAGGATCACAAGTCGAAGCTCAGCACAGGCAACTTAGCAAGATACTGTCTCAAAAATCAAACATAAAAGGGGTTTCCCCACCCCATGCCCGCCCTCCTGGCCCCCACTTCCCCAGCTCCCTGCCCACTTTCGAGTAACAGCCTAGAGGAGTAGGAATGGCTGCCCACCTCTCTCTCTCTCTCTCTCTCTCTCTCTCTCTCTCTCTCTCTCTCTCTCTCTCTCTCTCTCTCTCTCTCTCTCTCTCTGCTTCCAGGCACTCCAGAGGAGGCAGGAAGCCCTCAGGAATATGGCTTTCGTATGGACTGGGAAGGTGGTGGCTGGAAGGGAACTCCAACCACCGAACCCCGTGGGATCTCACCACTGCCCATCTGGTATTTCCATGGCTTTGCGGGATCCTGTGGCGCCTGGTGTGCAAAGAGGGCCAGGACACTTTGTACCAATCCTGTGCCCACATCACGCCTACTTACAGCTGCTCAGGCTGTGTGCAGTGCCCAGGGCCCAGATGGGCGGTGCCTTGGGGCACTCATTAGTTGAAATACGGATCCCATCTTTCAAGCTGCCTCTCCCCTCCACCTATCCATCCGTAGCTTGGTATGTATTTACCAGGGGCAGGCGCCCACCGTGGGGGTGGGGGACACACGCCTCGGGGACAAGGCTGAACGATATTGGCACCCAGGTCTCCACTGATAACACCACTGGGAAAAAGAATTAAAAGGAAATAACGTGCTTTGCTCGCTGAGGCTGAATCGGTAAGATTCACATAATGAGCCAATGCAAAAGCCACCAAATTCGGGCACCTGCGGTAGATCTCAGGCAGATTAGCACAATAACGTAATCTCAGAAAGCCGGAGGCTGGGATGGAGCCCGGAGGAGAGAGATGGGGGGCGGTCTGAGGAGGAAAGAGTCCCCAGGTACACGGCAACCGAGCTAATCTACTGTGTGGCCCGCCACTGAGTACAGCCTCAGCTGGCCGCCAGATCCACTTCCCTGAGCTTCACGTTGTGAAATACGGCCTCAAGGAATGCCCTGCGGGTTTTGATAAATTTGGCCAACCCAGGCCCAGTGGCACAGGCGTGGACTCCCAGCAGTATGGGAGGCTGAGGCAGGAGGATGGAAAGTACACTCCTGCGCACCTGAGTAAGACCCCAACTCAAAACCAAAAAGAGGTGGAAGGAATTCACGACTAGCACACGGAAGAAGCCAGGCCAGTGGCCCCGGGTCCCCGAGCCCCGCGCAGAGCCTGAAGCTAGACCCTGGCTGTGCCCACGCCAAGCTAATCCCCACCCCTGCAGGCACAGCTTACAGGCAAGCCGCCGGGAGAGCCCTTTCCTGCAGTTGGGACAGACAGTCGCCCTGACGGAGGGGACACACAGCACCCCGTGGGACCTGCAGGTGAGCACTAAGCGTGCGACTGCACTGGCACGGTCCGAGGACACATTCCTATATGCCAGCAAAGCTCCTCTCCATGCCACACGCACCACACCTGGGTTGGGGCATGGTGGGATGAAATTGCACACTGAAGGCCTAAACGCCATAGCTCAGCCGCGGCCTGGATCCCCGCAGAACCATCCCCACCCCCACGTCCAATGCACAGAAAGGCAGGCTCAGGCACACGGGGCGGCGACCCAGGCTTGGCCTCACTGGGCTCCATCTCTGCAAAGCTGGGTGGTTCCGCATAGCCGTTTACACCCCAAGCCTGTTTCGGCAAACCGCCTTTATTGAGGCCCATGGAAGTGCAAGCCAGGCGAGGGGCTGTGCCCCATGCGGTGCCGCCTCCCCGGGGTCGCAGAGGGGTTCCACTTCTCAGGAGCCCCAGGGGTCTGTACCTGTGGAGGCGGCAGCAGATGCTCATGGAAAGTCCCAGAAAGCCTGCTGCTGCTGGCCACTTTCCCACAGCTGGGACAGAATCCCTGACAGATGCAATTTAAAAGGATAAAGGGTTATTCCAGCTCAGAGCTCCAGAGACCCCAGTCCACGTTCCCTGTCCAGGGAAGAAACACCATGGCAGACAGCCTGTGGAGGGGGGTGCCTCGCCTCGTGGAGCCAGGAAGCAGAGCTGCGAAGAGCCAGAGAGGAGGCGACCAGGGTCCAGAGATCGGGCCCAGTACACGCCCCCATGACCCGCCCAGACAAAATAGAGTGTCCAGGAGGAGCAAGGTGTCGGTCACCTGTGGTAAACCAGGTAAGCAAGACCACCTTGCCACAGAGACAGCCTCAGGATGTACGCCAAAGAACGCCAAAGTCAGGACCATGGGCAACTGACGGGCACACTCCTCACCGTCCACGTCTCAAGGGTGTTTGCTGCTAAGCCACGCCTGCTGGCATAGCCACGTCACACTGGCAGGCTGAGGCAGGAGGATCACAAATTTGGAGCCCAGCCTAGGCAACTTAGTGACCTAGTGAGAGACCCTGACTCAAAATTTAAAATTTTTTAAAAAGGGCCAGGGATGGAGCTTCATATAAAGGCCCCAGTATCACTCACTCACACACACACACACACACACACACACACACACACACACACACTCTCTCTCTCTCTCTCTCCCTCTCTCTCTCTCTGCTTTTTGACCTTGAGCATTCCAAGTTATTTCCTACCGCAATGCCTTTGACCTAGCACATCTCCCACCGCTGCTTCCTCCCCTCCTCTGTGCCTGAGTTCCGAAGTCCCTCCCAGGGTCCCTCTGTGGCCATGTTACCCGAAGGCGGGCCTCCGGTCCTCCAACCGGCCCCCCAGTAGGAGACCAGCGGCATCAGGTTGGGCAGCAGAGGGACAGGACAAATAGCAAGGCAGTGATGGTCCCCAGCTGCAGAGACGGGGAGGGTGATTCCACGGCTCAGAAGGATTGAGGCCACCCAGGGCACCTGCCTGGTCACTTTGTCCTCAGCAGAGTGAGGTCACAGCACTCCCTCAATGGGTCTATCACAAAGTTATGAATGACAGAAAGAACAAGAAGTGTGGCTGAGTGCCGAGCCGAGCAGGTAGGTATTCTCCTGAGTACATACTTAGGGCTGGCTCGGCCCCGCCATCCTCACACCCGCTCCCCCGGGGACGGCGCAGCACACTCCAGGCTTCCGTTCTCCCTGCGTCTACGGGGGAGGAACGGACACCCAGGGAGGACGGGATCTACACGGGGCCGCGCGGGAAGAAGCGGGGCACGGGGGCTCGGAGCCGGACGGCCGGCCCAACCCTGTGCGCCTGGTCCTGGTACACACCCCACAACCCCTGCCGCTCCCGTGGCCCTCACCCTCATCCCACAAGCCACTCACTCGTTTTTATTCCCATTTGTAGGTAAAGAAACTGGGGTACCTCGCCTGGGCGGGGCATCTATGGTGTGGGTAGGGAGGGACAGACGGGTCTGGGGGGCCGCGAAGTATGAATTCCGAGCGACTCTCCCTTCCCCCTTCATTCTGAAAGTGTGAAAACCAAGGCTGAGTCCCGGGGGCCTGTCCTCCGAGCAACCTGGGAGGCTGAGGCAGGGGGTGCAAGTTCAAGCCCACCCTGGGCAATTTAGTGAACTGGCAAGACCCTGTCTCAAAATAATAAATAAATAAGTGAATAAATGAATGATTGAATGAAATGGGCCGGGGGTGTAGCTCATTGCGAAGGCCCAGCCCAATCACCAGTACCACCCACATACACAAAAGAGAGGTGGGGGGAGGGAGGGATTGAGAGAGGGAGGAAGGAAGGAAAGAAAGAAAAGAGAGCAAGGGGAAGAGAGTGGGGAGCAGTGATCTGGCACAAAGGCTGAACCCTGGGCAGTTTCACCCCACACCCAGCAAGCAGAGAGTGGGTCCCCAGCGAGTCTCCGGCAGCACAAGACAGAGGCCGATCCCTTGCCAACATGGTCGGCAGTCTCTGTGCGGGAGCAGGCGGCTAGACACTGGCATCCGTCAGGCTCCGCTGTGCTGATCGGCCCTGGCAAACGCCAGATGCCAGTCAGCAGAGCTGTAAATCCCTGTGACAGCAGCGCCCCAGCCCCTGGCACGCACTGGGCCAGGATGGAGCCAGTCCGGAGCCTGCTCCTGCCACTTCCTGGGACCCAGCGTCCTGGCCCCGGGGCGGGCCATGGGATCCGCCATCTGTGCGCCTGCTTCCTAAGGAGGAAATAATGCAGGAAATTTTACAAAAGGAAACAGAACTAAAACAACAAATTCACCAGCATTCAGCTGAGACCTCACCGTCTAGGGCTGTGGCTCTGAGAGATGGGGCAGAGTCCCCAGCAGGCCACCTGAGGGGCACGGGACGGAGCACGGGATGGGCCAGGGCTTGGATGCCACTGCGGCCAGGCCAGCAGCGTGGAGTCGGACGCGGGCCTCCCGGGGTTCAGATGCTACCTTGGCCTCTCGGTGGCCAGAACTCTGGGCATGTTCCTCAATCCCTCTGGGGCCCTGTTTCACCACCTGCCATCCAAGCATAAGGGAAATACCACATCACCAATACTTTATACAAAGCGCTGAGTACCTAGGTGGGGCTGTGTATGTTTTTTTTAAAAATAAATAAACAGGCTGGAGAAACAGGAGGCATCTCTCCCCACCGGAAGAAATCTGAATACCCAGGCGAATGGAGAGGGATGAGGCGGGAACTGCTCGCTATTTCTTTACAAACAGTGTCCCTTTGGACTGGGCCTGGTGGTACAGGCCTGTAAGGCTGGCCCTTTGGGAAGCTGAGACAGGAAGATCACAAATTCGAGCCCAGTTTGGGCAATGTAGCAAGACTGTCTCAAAATCAGACATAAAGAAGGGCTGGGGATGTAGCCTAGTCTGAAGACCCTGAGCTCAATCCCCAGGACCACAGAAATAAAAAAAAGTACAGAGTTGGAAGTGACTGGTTTGGGGTCACCAGGAACACCGCACGATTATTCAGCTACACGCCACAGCAGCTGGGCTGCAGCATGGCGTAGGAATCTGGGAGGGGTGGGGCGGCCAAGGGACCCAGAGACTCCTAGGGTGTGGCAGGCACTGTCTGAGCTGAACCTTGCAAAATTCACACTCATAAAAATCCCAGACCATCCAGCCCACGCCCAGCCCAGAACAGGATCCAAGCTCAGGGCCAGACATGGGTCGTGTCCAAGGTCATGGAGCTGGTGGGAGCGGAGGACGGGGCGGGAGCCAAGATCCGCTGGAACTAGGGCATCCTCGGCCACATCAGCCTCCTGGCCTCAAACCAGGAGGGCCGGGAGCCCAGTCTACGGTCTCGGCCTGGCTGGGCATCTGCCACTGGGTCTGGCAGAGTCGACCGAGCGGGTTGCCCAGCCTGGGGCACTCTTGACCCACACCTGCCACCGAGCTCGTGCAGGCCCTGGGGGCCTCAAATGTCCTCTCTAGGGTGGGGCTGGAGGGGGTCTTCATCTCCCCTGCTCCATTTTCACACACAGAAGAGGCTCCAGGCAGGGGCAGGAAGCCAGAACAGGCAATCTAAGATGTGCCACAAATCCCAACAGTCCTCATCAGAATGATTCCACACTCTGGACGCAAGCCAGCATGTCTGTCCCCGAAACTGGTATATCAGAGTGACAGGCAAACCCTCAAACAAGAAGAGCTCCACGCAAAGGAAGTCCACGTGGTCCGCGCCCATCCACACCAAAGTGGCTGTCCCCCCCAAGGGGATCTGGAGACCCAGGCTCCGGCCCCTTGGTGACCACGCCCCTTCCGACCCACGGCCAAGCCACCAAGACAGGTTGCGTCATATGCCGCTCACCAAAATCGAGCCTCGTGGTTGTATCTGCCCACATCCGTGTTGCCGAGCTCACGAGTGTCCTCGCTTTCTGCTCACTGGGACCCACGAGGGAAGAGGAATGGTCTTGGGCCACAAGTGGCCAATATAGTTAATGTCTTCAAGTGACCAAGACATCCACAAAAAACTTCATGTCTTAAGAAAATTTACAAAAGCCGGGCATGAAGATGCACATGGGTAACCCCAGCACTCAGGAGGCTGAGGCAGGAGGATTGCTGTGAGTCCAAGGCCAACATGACCTACATAATGAGCTCAGGATCAGCCTGGATTACAGAATAAGATCCTGGTTTAAAAAAAAAAAAAAAGAGGAAGAAAGTTTACAGTTATGTTGGGTTACATTCAAAATGCAGCCTATGGCCCATGGTCTGAACAAGCCCAAAGTTACCCACACGGGACATACACCTTGGTGGGCACATGGGCTGGCTGCACTGTGGCACTGGATAGCCCAAGGCTAGATCGTTTGCATAAGTGGTCAGAAGAAGTAGATGTAGTCCTACCCAGGAAGACATTAAAGGGAACCCAAGGCAGACCCAGGAGGGCATCCTGCCATCCCAGTACCCTGGGAGGCTGAGGCCGGAGGACCCCAAGTTCAAGCCCAGCCTGGGCAACTTAGTGATGTGGTAAGATCCTGTTTTGAAATGAAAAAACAAACAAACAATAAACAAAAACACAGCTACAGTGATAGCTCAGTGCAAAGGCCCTGAGGCTGGATCCCCAGCACCACATGAAGCGGGGACTCATGTCCAGTCCATGCTGGGCAGGGAAGGCAGCAGGGCGGACCTGGGACCCAGTGAGGGCGAGGGCCACACACAGCTCTGTGCCGCGTCTCCGGTCCCTCTCACACTGCCTGCCACATGCGGGCACACTGCAGGTCGGCACGGCCCAGCAGGAGCTTCGTGACCAGGATGCCCAGCTCGGCTCCCTTCCTACCCCACAGCCCACCTGCACGGGAAGGAAACAGGCCCTGTCTTCATGGCCTCTCCGACTGTCACCAACCCAACCCGTCTCCTCAGCCCCGATCACCCTCCCCCACGGCAGCTCCTCAGAAGCTGGGGCCAGGGGTGGCGGTGGCAGGAGAGACATCCGTGTGACAGGCACACCCGTGACTTCCAGGAACAGCCAGAGCCTCCCCGAGAAGGGGGCAGGCAGAGGAAACTCAGGCCAGGCTCCGAGGTCGTTCTGTGACCTTGGATAAGTGACACAGTCTCTGGGCTCCCTGTCCATCCCCACCCCCGTCTGTCAGATGGAGGTAATACTGACCCGAAGTTAGAGCAACATAATCAATGTTTACATGGCCCTGGAAAGCACACGGCTTCCAATGGGGATATAAGGTGTCATCAGCCACTCGCCCTTCCTGCCTCCCTCGAGAATTCGGAGCTCGCTAACAATGACTGTCTTGGGGAGGACTCCGTCTTGGTGAGTAGAAGAAATACAGCGGCCTCCATGTTTAAGGAACGGTGCTGGAATTGCGATCTTAAAAGGCTCCGCAAAGGCCTATGTGCTAGAAGCCTGGTCCCCAGAAGGAGGGTCCTGGGGGGAGGGGGGGACAGAACCTTTAGGGGGAGGGGCTTACTGGGAGGGAGGCAGGTCTTACAGGTAGCACATCCTCAAAGGGGGATTGTGGGAGCCTGCTGCCTTTCTTCTTTTGCAGTACTGGGGATTGAATTCAGGGCCTTCACACTGAGCTACATATCCTCAGCCCATTTTTGTGATTTTGAGACACGTGATCCACCACCATGGGCAGCCGCCACGGGCCCAAAGCAAGAAACCAACCCGCCCTGGCCTGCAGCTACCACTGTGCTCACGTGAAGCCAGCCCGTTGACCCAGATGTGTTCCTGTGGACTGTGAGTCACGAAATCACAGAATTCTGCAGGTAGGACCCCCCTCTTTGCAGGCCGTGTGCCTGTTCCCAGAGAAAACGGAAAACTTACTGAATCCTTGGCCACCTGTGACAGGTGAGCCAGAGCCACGTGACTCCTCATTGAGTCAGTCAGGGATCTTGGACACAGTACGGCACCACGCTTGGCCACATCACCTGCAGGGTCCCCGATTTTCTCACACTCAGAAGACGGGGATGGCTGCCCCTCTGTAGAGTTGAGCTCACTGTGGAGGGGACGACCTGGCGTGCAGCCAACCGAAAGTGCTGCCTTTGGCTAACAGAGGAGGATCGGGAGGGATGGGACACCGGGAGCGCGGCAGGAGAGGACTTCTCACTAACCCAGGCAGAGCCAAGAGCTAAGGACACTCTCGTTCCCTTCTGACTCCAGCAGGCAGAGCCCCGCTGGGCATGGGGACTCTCGCCTACAATCCCATCACTCTGGGAGACCGAAGCAGGAAGAGCGTGAGTTCAAGCCCAGCCTGGGCAACTCAGCAACTTGGTGAGACCCTGTTTCACAATTTTAAAAAACATAAAAAATGGGCTGGGGAGGTAGTTCGGTGTGAGGGGCCTGAGTTCAAGCCCCAGGGCCCCAGGACTATTTAAAAAAAAAAAAAAAAGAAAGAAAAGAAAAGGAAGAAGTACAAAAGAAAACTTTTGCTGGTCCACACCAGCATCAAGTTCAAGGCCAACTGCCAGGAGCAGAGGCCCCTTCATGGTGACAATGACCCATGGGACAGGGCGAGAGAGGCTTAGAAGTCCAGACCCAGGATCTACAAGAGCCCGGAGCTTCTGCCGGTCCACAAAGGAGCCCCGCTCAGCACCCAGCCTCAGAATCATCTTCCAAAAACCCCTGGGTCCCCCCAGCCCGGGGCCTGGACCAGTTCCTTATTCTGAGCTCCGAGGCAAGACAGAGGCTGAGCGGGCCAGTGGGTGTTCATCTTCACATAAGGACCTTCTGGCCACTGCACAGCCTGCAGGGAACACGCCGTCCTGGTGTCCAGAGATTCAGGGAGACTCAGCAACAAGGAATCATCACAGAGTCCCATGCCACCAAACCCACAAGGTGACAGCCAGCCAGCCCGCTCATCACAACAGAAGGCAGAGCCTGGGATTATCTGACAGCGGAAAAAAACGAACCCTAAGACTGTTCCTGTCCCCTCCCCTGCCTCCTTCAAGGAGACCCGGGATGGCGGGGGGTGGAGTTCCCCGAGCCTTCTCTCACGGGGACCCAGACCCCCGTTTGCCATCTTTTCCAGTTTTTCTGACAAGCTATTGTTTCCAGCTAAAATTTTCCACTCTTGGACTCAGCCCAAAGGTAGATTTATTTTGGAAAAGTCTGAGCCAGATTCTTCTGCAACACCAGTTCTAGGCAGGTGAAATAAAGGTTACTGTTCCTCTACACATAAAACTATGTCCTGAGCTGGGCCCAGTGGTGCAGGCCTGTCATGCCAGCACTCTGGGAGGCTGAGGCAGGAGGATCTCGGGTTCGATTCCAGCCTGGACAACTTCATGATTTAGCAAGACCCTGTTTCAAAATTAAAACTCAAAAGTGGTTGGGGGATGTAGAACAGTGTGAGGCCTTGTTCTCAATCCCCTGGAACAAAGTAATAATATTAATAAAACAACTCTATATCCTGAGCAGGCCGTCATAGTTTGGGTCCCTAATGTCACCTGGAGCCACACCCACAGATCCTGGGACATGGATTTGGAAACACAAAAATGGAATTGAATTCCAGCTTTGGCACATGGACGCTAGGTCCCAGGTGTGCCGTGTGCAAGCTCTGGACATCCCAGGACACTCCCCTCCGGCAAGCTCAGTGTCTTCCAGCTACCCCGGGGCAAAGGGGACCTTTCAGGCTCCATGTGACTAATGGTAGCAGCAGAAGGGCCAGCCAAGGACTAGGCAAAGTCATACTGCATATTAGTTGGCAAGGTCACCTTGACCTCTGGTCTTCCTAGCCCAAACACATCCTATAATCAGCAAAGAAGTTATACTGAATCTCAAAATACGGTGCCGAATTAATCTATTTTCTGTTACTACTGCAAAATCAGAAAAAAGGTCTCTTTCACCCCTCTACCTCCCTCCAGGCCCCGCCTCTCAAGGGTCCCCCCATGTGCCAGTCGCCACAATGGAAACAACCTTCCACCACAGGAATCTTGGAGGGACACACCCAAAACTAGTCCCAGCCTTACCCTGCACTGACCAGCCATCCCAGGGCTGTAGGCATAACCTTTGAGTGACCTTGGAAAACCAGAGGGAGAGAAAGAGCCGGAGGGTAGTAGAGCAGCCGCCTGCTGGGCCAGATGCTGTGCCAGGTACTGGGTCCTCACAGCAGTTCTGCCAGGCTGGGGGTGTGACGCTCACCTTTGGAAAGGAAGGACCAGGGAGGAGTGGACAGGATTAATACCAGGCATGATCCGAGCCTGCCGGCAAGGCCACATCACCACACCAGGCTGAAGTCCCCACACAGCCCAGATCCTCGTCAGACAGCAGGCTGCCTCAGCCCTTGAGGTTACAATTAGCCTTTCTCTGACTGGCTAACGAAAAAGGAAACAGACCAGCACTCTCCTGTCCACCTCCAGCTGCCCGATCTCTGCCCAGGGAGGGTGACAGAAGATAAGAATGATCAAGGAAAAAAAATGAAAAGAGAGAAATCTGCAAGCCAGAACCCCCAGCTCCCACACAGGTGGCCTCAGGGAGGTCTACACTTACCATGGCACAAACAGACTGGTTTTCTGTATTTAATCTAGAGATGACACAAGAGGGCACAGAGGTCGATTTCAAGGTCACCACTTCCCGGCACTGCCCCGTCCATGGCCTCTGTGATCTCCATCTGTGCAGGGGTGGGCCACCCATGTGTCTCAGAGGGGATGGATGGACAGATGGACAGAATAATAATGTTTTCAGAAAGAAAACATGTCTCCTACTCCAGGTGGAATTTCAATCCGCACGACTCTAACCATTTGACACCTGGGGACATATTTGTCATTCTAATACCAGTAATATAACACAAGCTATTTTCGTTTTATCTTCTGCGAACATATGGATGAAAGAATATGAATAATTTTTGTGGGTTTCAAGCAAACAGGCTGCAGAGCTAAGATAGCTTTCCAAAAAAAAAAGAAAGGAAGAAAGAAACTGTGACAGAAGCCCAATTATTGTTTTTTTTTTAAGACAACACAAAATAAATGTTCCAGGAAAGCATTTTTAGAAGAACAACTGAGATTTCTATGCAGAACAATAAAAGAAGATCCCAGAAGAACCAGTCTGTTCCCTGAACAAAAGGTCTGAGCGTGTCCTTGCCAGGGAGGGGCTCTGAGGATCCCAGACAGGTGTGTCCACTTTTCGGGACTTCTCATCCAGCGATTTATGGTTCACAACCGCGATCCTCAATCTTTTTGGCACCATGGACCAGTTTTGTGGAAGACAACTTTCTAGTCTGAGATGCTCAGGGAAGAGAAAAACACGCCGTGGCTCGCGGATGTCTTTAGGAGTGTGGGAAGGACGAGCCCCCATGGAACCAGAACTGAAGTGGGGACCAGAGGCCGCAGCAGCCAAACTCTGCCGTCCCCACAGGGGACCATGCCTGGAGGACGAGGGGGTGAGGACACTGCTGCCTTCTCTCCCCACCCCCAGGACGTCAGGCCTGCATCATTGGGGAGGCTCAGTGCTGACCCTCTGGGTGTCAAAACAGCCCCCATCCAGGCTGTGGGGACCAGTTACCTACCTGCAAGTGTGTCCTCCGGGCATTCTCCCCCAACTGTCTTTTTAAGCCATCTTTCGATGACAGAGCTCACGGTTTGTTGGGGTGGACACAAGGAAGGGAAGGAAGAATTCTCTAGCGTGGTCACTGGTGTGTGTGCACATGCGTGCGTGCTCAGCTTACCCTTTTGAGTATTGGGCTGGGGTGCAGCTCACTGGTTAGAGTGCTTGCCTAGCATGCACAAGGCCCTGGGTTCGATTCCCCAGCACCATGTAAAAATCACCTGGGAGTGCTGGTATACGCCTGTAATCTCAGAACTAGAAAGGCTGAGGCAGGAAGATTGCTGTGAGTCTGAGACCAGCCGGGGCTACATAGTAAGTTCAAGACCAGCTTGGACTACAGAGTAAGACGTCTCAAAAAAAAAAAAAAGTCCTTCGAGTATTTCCAGTTTTTCCAAAAATAAACACAAAAACAAACCCCACCTCCACGTCCAAATGGCATCTGGCCCTGTTTTCCCGGTGAGACAATGATAGCTGCTATTCCTAGAGCACCTATTACTGTCCTGGCCCGGCCTGGGGACACACGTGTCCTCCTCAGCTCAGCCCCGCCCCGCTTTTCCTTCCCCACTGCCTCATTTCCTCAGGCCACTGTCACCAAGACCCACCCCCTAGGTGGCTCCAAAACCCACACAGAGCCAGTCCGGTGGCACAGGCCTGTCATCTCAATTCTCTGGGAGGCTGAAGCAGGAGACCGCGGCTTCAAACCCGGCTTCAAACCCAGCCTGGGCAACTTAGCAACTTAGCGAGACCCTGAGTCAAAATAAAAGCCGGTCTGCAGAAGTAGCTCCTCAGTACAAAACGAAGCAACCAGCCCTAGGCCCGGGTCCTCTGCAAGCCCTGGGGCTTGCGGCCCAAGGCAGGGTATGGGCTGGGCCGGGCTCCCTCAGTGGCCACGTCTTGACGGGTCCTCCCTTGCCGCCGCCTCAGGTGAGGTCCAGGTGAGGGCCGGGCCTTGGCTGGCTCTTGGCAGCCTCCCTCCAAGCCCGGCCTCCATCCCCCTGTGGCCACGTTCTGTCTGTGTCTCTCTCTGTCCCCGGTTCTCTACCTTCTAAGGATACCAACCAGAGCGCATTAGAGCAAAGGTCCCCTACCCGGGGCTGTGGACTGCTCCCAGTGCTGTCTTTGACCTTGGACAGACCAGGGTTGCCAGGACCAACCAGCAGGGAGCAGGGGGCAAGCCCACAGTGAAGGTCCACCTCCTGTCAGTATGCTCCTATTAGGTTCCAGCACTGCTGCTGATTGACAGGAGACGGAGCGTGACACCCCTCTCCGGGCCCAGCCCTCCATCGCCAAGCCTTCCTTCAACAACCTGCTGTCTGTCATCCCAGCACTCTGGGAGGCTGAGGCAGGAGGATCACGGGTTCCAGCCTGGGCAACTTACAGACTTAGTGAGGCCCCGACACTAAACTTAAGATGGGCTGGGAGTGTAGCTCAGAGGGAAGACCTGGGCTCCGGCCGCAGGACCACAGAAATAAAAAAATAAAGCGAAGGAAGGTTCAAGGGCTGAATCTCACGCGAGGGCTTCCTGCTCCCACTGCTGACTCCACCCGGTCCTCTCCTCTCTGCCTCGTCCTTTACACTCGGGCTTTTCCTGGGCTCGCGGCCGCAGGCAGCACCTGCTGCATTTCCCGTATCTGGCAAGCCCATTAACTTGCTGTTTGCTTGCAGTCAACACCATTAGCAGGGCTGCTGGGCAAGCTCAGCTACCACGGAGCCCCAGGAAGCCGCACCCCACCGCCGCCCGCCTCTGCTCACCCCGCAAGGGCAGACCTGGGCTTTGTACCCCAGCCAGGCCATTTTGATTTTGCCAGAATACGATTCAGGGATTCTGGGGGGAACAAAAGTCCCAAGCCACCTCTCCTAGGTCTAGCTCATCTCCAGCTCATCACAGATAAAATCCCGTTAATCACTTTGCTGGACGCTAACCTCCAAAATGACAGTAGGCTGCCCGAGGCCGCGGGGCATCTGCGAAAGTCAAGCAAGTAAGGACCGAGGTCCACGCCTAGGGGCTGCCGGGGAACAGAAGCTGTATCCACAGCCGGGAGCCCTGGTGCAGGCCGTCATCCCAGCACTCCAGGAGGCTGAGGCAGGAGGGTGGCAAATTCAAGCTCGGCCTGGGCAACTTAGTGAGACCCTGACTCACAAAATAAAAAGGGATGGGGATGTAGCTCGGAGTGAAAGCCTGGGGTTCCATCTCCACTATTAGGAAAGAAAGGAAGGAAGGAAGGAAGGAAAGAAGGCAGGCAGGCAGGTAGGCAGGCAGGCAGGAAGGACGGACGGACGGACGGACCACCGTCCACACAGCCATGACATGCTGCTCCCTGGAACCTGCCCAACGCCTGGGACTGACATGCGCAGCAGCTGTGATGTTCTCACCCTCTCTGGATGTAAAAGGTACACGCTGAGCACCTCTCTGAACCACAGACTTCCTGATCCCAGTGTGACACCAGGCGGCTCAGATTTGAGGTTTTCAAATAGGGAACTGCAACCAGCACAGTCCAAATCGGAAAAACCCCACAATCGGAAGCGGTTCTGGTCTCGAGCACGTTGGATCAGGGATACTTGACCCCAAAGCAGTGGCAGGGGAAGGGGGCACACTCAAGTCCCCGCAAGAGGGTGCTGATTTGCCCATGGGAGCTTGCTGGGAACCAGGTGGTTGGTGCCGCCTCTGGAACACTTTGGTTCTCAAATGGGAACCTGGCAGGGGGGACTGAATCAGTGAGCCAGGGCCAGCCGGCTCCTGGGACAGAGGTAAGTGAGGGACACCGGGCGAAGACGCACCTGCCCAGGTTAAGGCCGCTCCAGGGCGACAGGGTGAAAGGAGGAACTGGAGATGCCACTTTCATGGTCCCAGGCGCCCTGCACGGCGTGGGTGGGAAGGTTCCCACTACCTCCCTTGCTCTGGGTTGGATTCTTAGTCCTGTCTGTCCCAGCTCAATGGAGAATAAAGGACAAAGGACCACAGGGAGTCGGGCTATTTTAGGGGACAGAGAAGGCGACGGTGTGGGCTGGACAGGAGCCCTCAGTGCCCCGTGAAGACCCCAGAACCAGAGCCAAGCAGGGTACTGGCAGCCAGGAGGGCAGGGCGGGCCAGGGCTGGGCAGAATCGGCAGGGGGCGCTGTCCCTCTCACCTGTGGGTTCATGCAGGTAGAGACTGGCTGTGCGAAAGATTTTACTAGGAGGCGTCTGCCTGCAGGCTGGCGCAGATCTCAGCGGGTCAGACATTCACCAAAGTGTGTCACAAAAAGGATTTTTTTTTTTGGTTATTTAATTATCAGTAGCTACTCAGTTTTTAGAAGTTTAATTCAGTTCAAGGTCCATTATACTCCGTGAATAAAATTTTTAAGGAAGCTGCAACCTGGTAGATTGTAACCCAAAGGAAGTTGCCCCTAAAGAAGGTTTTTATCTTCAGCGTGAAAACTTCCCTCAGTGTTAAGAACTGCTTCCATTTTGTGATCTGAGGTGTCGCACGGGAGTTCCAGGCCGATCCATCACGATGTATGGACAAAAACGGCTCAAATGCAATGGTGCAGAGCTGATACGGAGACAGGCACAAGCATCCTCTGGGAAAACGGGGGAGGTGTCGTTTCAGAAATTTTGTGCGATTCGATTAAATCATAATCCAACCAACAACAAAAAAATAAAAATTACAAAAAGGATTTGCTTTCGAATCTGCACCGAACATTGGCCTTGGTGGCAAAAGCTAATGCGGAAAGAACGTCAGGAATAAAAACGCAGAGAACAGCCGGGTGGAGCAGGCTGGTAGTCCCTGCACTCTGGGAGGCCGAGGCAGAAGGATCCCAAGTTCCAACCAGCCTGGGAAATTTAGGGACTGAGTGATACTCTGCCACAAAACCAAAAATGGACTGTGGGCGGAGTTCAGTGTGAAGGCCTGGGCTCCATTTCCAGAAGGAAGAAAGGAAGGGAGAAGGAAAGGGGGGAGGGAGGGATGAAGGGAGGGAGAATTTGAGAGAGAGAAGTAGGGGTACACCTCCCCTGCTTGGGGTCAAAATCCTCCCAGAGATCTGGAAAAATGAAGCATCTCTTCAGGGGCCCCAGCAAACCCACTGCACGGAACAGCAGCTGGCATTTTACAGAGCTCCAGAAAGCCTTTTTTATAATTTAAAAAAGTCATTATTTTAACCACTGATGTGTATAATAAAGTCTGTCAGGCTGACATGAAACTCTGCCTGTTTCCTCGGCTCCCCGCCCCCAAGCCCTGAGTCCCACAGCCCACGCGCACCGCACAGGTTCCAGCCGTGTTATTTTAGGATTCCCGCGTGAGCCTGTGATGGGCAGGGGCCGTGGGAGGTGGAGGAGCGTGTGTGGAACCAAGCGCGGTGGCCTGCAGGTGGAGGGGTCCTGTCTGTGGGCTGGGCTTCCAGAGAATCCTTGTGGGAACCAGGAAAACATGAAGAGGGATGTCACCCAGATGCACAGAGGCGACCTGCGACAGGGAAAGGAAACCACCGTGCTGGACGTGGTGGCACAGGCCTGTCATCCCAGCACTCTGGGAGGCAGAGGCAGGAGGGTCACAAATTCAAGCCCACCCTGGGCGACTTAGTGAGACTCTATCTCATAAAAAATAAAATAAAACATGGACTGGAGATATAGCTCAGTGCAAAGGCCCTGGGTTCAATCCCCAACACCTGAAACAAACACACAAAAAATAAAAATGGAGGGGAGAAAAGACAAAAATTTCTTTTTCCTGCCTCAGCTTTACGACAATCTGCCCCACGCACAATCTCCGGGGGAAAGTTCTTGACCCCGTGAGGACACAGAGGAAGGAAGGGCTGCCCTCCCGTGTCAAGGACGCGCCACCTGGTGTCCCGCTAGCTGGCCCGCCACCGGAAATGCGCCTTCACTTCCGACCCCCTGCCTCTGAAGTCCCATGTGGTCCTCCACAGACGTTCCTTCACCGCTCCAGCCAATACGGGAGCGGCCTCCCCGGGATCCACGGCACAGGCCTGTCATCCTAGCGCCCTGGGAGGCTGCGGCAGGCGGATCCCAAGTTCAAGCACAGCCTGGGCAATTTAAGTGAAAAAAAAAATCTCAAAATAGAACATATAAAGGGCTGGGGACATAGCTCTGTGTGAAGGCCCTGGGTTCCACCTCACGTACTGCAAAGGAAGGACGGAAGGAGAAAAGAAAGAAAGAAAGAAAGAAAGGACGTCAAGAAGCAGCCTGATGGTGAGGGCAGGGGAGACGCGACCTGGCACACCTGGCACAGCGCCGGGGGCTGTCAGCTGTGCAGCAGCTGTGGCGAGCAGCACAGGAATTGCTCAACACGCTGCATGGTGAGAGTCCATTTGGGCCAGCCATTGCTCTCTTCCGGCGTCTTAAAAAGGACTGTGCGACAGACACACACACGTCCGAGTCGACAGCAGCAAACCTAACGATAACTAAATTGTGGAAGCCGCCAAAATACCCGCCAGTAGACCCAGGGATAAAGAAACGTTCCCCATACACACGATGGAGTACTACTCTGCCATGAACACAGACAGATTTGAGTCATCTGCAGGTAGGTGAAAGCAACTTGAGACCTTCATGCTCAGTGAAGGAAGTTAGACTCAGAAGGTTAAATATCACATGATTGCTCAACTATGAGAATCCCAGAATATAAACAGTGAGGCTTGGGAGGCGAGAGAGGGGGGCACGGGGGGGGGGGGCAGAATGGAAAAGGGAGGGAAAAGGGGGAGGGAGAGGGGTAGAGTAGCGGGGAAGGGGAGGGGAGAGTCCGGTGTAATACGCATATGTACAAGACTCTCAAGGTTAATATAACTGCTGTATAAAGCAAATATATAATAACAAGAAAAACGCAAAATAAAACAGATGACCACAGCAAGCCCTCAGGCCTAGGATCCCAGCACTCTGGGAGGCTGAGGCAGGAGGATCATGACTTCGAGCCCAGCTTGGGCAACTTAGAGCCTGACCCAAAGTCAAAACTAAAAAAATGGGCTGAAGACGTAGCTCAGGGGGAGGCGCGGGCTGGATCCCTGGATCACAAAGTCTGTGCGTGCACACATAGGCCTGCACCCAGAGGAGAGGCTGCTGCGTCCGCTGGCTTCTGTCCCTTCGGTTCCCCGTGTAGCCGTGCCCTAGCCGAGATGTTACATAAGGCAGGGAGCCGTTAAATGCTTGGTCTCTTTCAAGAAACCCACAAAACCAACACAGTCACCGGGAGCTTGGACAACTGCAGCTAACAAGGCCAGCCTGGTGTTCTACTTCTTATCCGTGATGTATTTATCTCTTTGTTCTATTAAATTCTAGCCTCTGCTGTTTATAAATTCCCAGCGTAGCTACTTTACTTGACCTGACTGTGGGCATAAGGAAACCTCACAGGATACCTTTAATATAACATTTTAAAGAAAAAAATCCAGGTTTGATGGCACAGGCCCAACACGTTTGGGAGGCTGAGACAGGAAGACCGCAAGTTCAGGCCCAGCCTGTCCCCATACCCCATTCCCAAAAAATGATCATGAAGAAGAAAAGTCTTAAAACCACAGTTTAAAGCTGGGCATGAGCCAAAGCAATCCTGAGTAACAAGACCGAGGCAGGAGGCCTTACAACACCAGACATCAGGATGTACTATAAAGCAGTAGTTGTAAAAACAGTTTGGTACTGGCACAAAAGCAGACAGATAGACCAGTGGAACAGAATCGAGGATGCAGAGACAAACCCAAAAACCCTCAGCTAGCTAATCTTCGATAAAGGAGCCAAAAGCATACACTGGAAAAAGGACAGCCTTTCAACACATGGTGCTGGGAAAACTGGACATTCACACGCAGGAGAATGAATGTAGACACACACCTGTCACCATGCACCAAAATCGAATCAAAGTGGATCAAAGACCTAGATACTAAAACTGAAACACTGAACCTTCTAGAAGACAAACTAGGCAAATATCTGAAAGACATAGGGGTAGGCAAAGACTTTCTTAATAAGAGACCAAAAGCAAAAGAAATTGTTCCCATTATCAATAAATGGGATTATGTCAAATTAAAAAGTTTCTGCACAGCAAAGGAAATTATCAACACTGTAAAAAGAGAACCCATAGAATGGGAAAAAATATTCACCACCAACACCTCAGATAGGAGGCTTATAACTAGAATATACAGGGAACTGAAGAAATGCAAGCCCCCCAAAATCAAGGACCCTGTTGAAAAATGGGCAAAAGAAAAGAAGAGGCAGTTCACTCAGGAAGAAGTTCAAGTGGCCAGTAAATACATGAAAAGATGTTCAACATCCCTAGCCATAAGAGAAATGCAAATCAAAACATCACTAAGACAGCAATCTAACCCCAGAGAGATTGGCCTATATCAACAACTCAAACAGCAATCAGTGCCGGAGAGGCTGTGGGGAGAAAGGAACCCTCCTGCACTGCTGGTGGGAACGTAAATTGGTACAACCGCTATGGAAAGCAGTATGAAGGTTTCTCAAAAGATTGGAAATAAATATCCCCTTCGATCCTGGGAATATATCCAAAAGAGACCAAAACAACACATAACAGAGATATATGTATACCCATGTTCATAGCAGCACAACTAACAATAGCTAAAATGTGGAAGTCACCAAAATACCCATCAACAGACCAATGGATACACAAGCTGTGGTATTTATGCACAATGGAACACTACGCATCTATAAAGTCCAACAGCGTGGAGGCAAATGGAGGAAACTTGAGACCATCATGCTTAGCGAAGTGAGTCAGAAGCAGAAGGTGAAATACCGAATGGTCTCTCTGATATGAGAAACCCAGATCACAATTAT